>NIVC01002811.1:112500-212500 GCA_002269645.1 Macrostomum lignano | reverse complement strand
GTTTGTATTATGTATTTTTTTACTTAAATTCACAATGACGGATGCAGTTGCTATGTCTATGGCCTGAACTGTTGTTGTTGAGCAGGTCAGCCAGTGCCTCATGTTCTGGATGTAGTTGCTATGTCTATGGCCTGAACTGTTGTTGTTGAGCAGGTCAGCCAGTGCCTCATGGTCTGGATGCAGTTGCTATGTCTATGGCCTGAACTGTTGTTGTTGAGCAGGTCAGCCAGTGCCTCATGGTCTGGATGTAGTTGCTATGTCTATGGCCTGAACTGTTGTTGTTGAGCAGGTCAGCTAGTGCCTCATGGTCTGGATGCAGTTGCTATGTCTATGGCCTGAACTGTTGTTGTTGAGCAGGTCAGCCAGTGCCTCATGTTCTGGATGCAGTTGCTATGTCTATGGCCTGAACTGTTGTTGTTGAGCAGGTCAGCTAGTGCCTCATGGTCTGGATGCAGTTGCTATGTCTATGGCCTGAACTGTTGTTGTTGAGCAGGTCAGCCAGTGCCTCATGGTCTGGATGCAGTTGCTATGTCTATGGCCTGAACTGTTGTTGTTGAGCAGGTCAGCCAGTGCCTCATGGTCTGGATGCAGTTGCTATGTCTATGGCCTGAACTGTTGTTGTTGAGCAGGTCAGCCAGTGCCTCATGGTCTGGATGCAGTTGCTATGTCTATGGCCTGAACTGTTGTTGTTGAGCAGGTCAGCCAGTGCCTCATGTTCTGGATGCAGTTGCTATGTCTATGGCCTGAACTGTTGTTGTTGAGCAGGTCAGCCAGTGCCTCATGTTCTGGATGCAGTTGCTATGTCTATGGCCTGAACTGTTGTTGTTGAGCAGGTCAGCCAGTGCCTCATGTTCTGGATGCAGTTGCTATGTCTATGGCCTGAACTGTTGTTGTTGAGCAGGTCAGCCAGTGCCTCATGTTCTGGATGCAGTTGCTATGTCTATGGCCTGAACTGTTGTTGTTGAGCAGGTCAGCCAGTGCCTCATGGTCTGGATGCAGTTGCTATGTCTATGGCCTGAACTGTTGTTGTTGAGCAGGTCAGCCAGTGCCTCATGTTCTGGATGTAGTTGCTATGTCTATGGCCTGAACTGTTGTTGTTGAGCAGGTCAGCTAGTGCCTCATGGTCTGGATGCAGTTGCTATGTCTATGGCCTGAACTGTTTAAAAATGTTAGTTATACGAGCTAAGTCGTGCACATTGGTAGATTTGGTAGGCAAAACCACAGTATATTAAAAATTGTATTACATAATTTTCACTCTTAAGTTTTTTTCATAAAACTGCATGATGCCAGCAAAATTTGGTTAAGCAACAATTGTTTCACTTTTTCGCGCTCAACGCGAAAATGTCCATCAAGGACGCTCATTTGCAGCGGCTTAGCGTCGCCCTCAAAGAGATCCAGTGCATCTGCACCGAGAGCATCGCTCTAACCAGCGACAATCCCTGCGTGCAAAAAGTCTGTCACTGTCTAGATCGAGTATTTCTTGACGGCCTAAGGACACCGTCGCGCGGCTACTGGGACCTGCTTGTGGAGCTCAGCCATAAAGATGTTATTCGGGAGATTAAAGCCAGCAGGTAACTCTAGCTTAAAGCCCTTTGCCTTCCAATATTCTCCTGCATTGAGGCCACACCTCTCTACCACTCAATGTACACACAATTTTCCGCCCTCACCCACACCTCTCTACCCCTCAATGTACACACAATTTTCCGCCCTGGCCCACACCTCTCTACCCCTCAATGTACACACAATTTTCCGCCCTCGCCCACACCTCTCTACCCCTCAATGTACACACAATCTTCCGCCCTCGCCCACACTTCTCTACCCCTCAATGTACACACAATCTTCCGCCCTACAGCCACACCTCTCTACCCCCCAATGTACACACACAATGTACACACCTCACAGCTTGTAATATCCATTCTACGCTTATATTCCTCAGTTTGCACGTATGCACAGTCAGGCTCATGCCTCAGCAGTGTACCCGTTCAATCCCTTATCTTTGCCCAGGTACCTCCTAACCAATCACGGCAGAGCTCGCGCCTGGCTGTTCCGGGCTCTCAGCGAGTCTCTACTCGAGTCCTATCTGGCCAGCCTTGCCGGCGATGTCCCCCTGCTACGCAAATTCTACGAGCCGCACGCCCTGCTGGCCAATGCCAACAGAACCCGCCTATTGCAGACCCTGCTGGCCGGCCTGGAGCACTGCGACCTGTCCTGCGTGTCCTGGGCCACCGTCACCTTCTTGGACGTCGGCTGTCAGGACCCGGCCCGGCGCGATCGGCACCGCGGCGACACCGAGTCCAGCTCGTCTGGCTCACTCTCCGCTCTGCCTGACCCAGCCGAGGCCAACAGCCATCCGCAGGCGTCGTCAACTGGCTCCTCTCAGGATCAACAGCCGCCGTCGTCGTCTAGATCTTCGTCAACAATGCCTCCGACTGACGAGCAGCCAGACGAGCCGCCGCAGCAGCAGGACCTGTCGTCCGATTTCAACAGTATCGCGATGTCGCAGGAAGACAGTCTGGTTGTTGAGCGCAAGCTGACGCATCGCCAGAAACAGCAGCAGGCAGTCAACGGTGGCTCGTCATCCAACTATTATCGGCTGGCGCTGGCGGACTCCGACGACGATGCCGACTGTTTTCCCGTTGCCGCTGGCCTGCTAGCCGACAATCACAACCAGCTGCAGCGGCTCGATGGCGATGAACCTGACAGCTTACCTGACAGCCAACCTGACAGCCAACCTGCGCCCCCTGCTGCTGAGCCTGTCAAACTGAATGGCGATGTTCGATCGTCCAGAAATCGGCAACAACAGCAGCGACATCCTCGACCGTCTCTTCCGCTGCCAATGTCGATGCCGTTGTCCATGTCGGCGGCGGCGGCGTCGGGCAACCAACTCTTGCGGTCCGGCCAGCAGCAGCCCGCCAGTTTGGCCAGGTCGCTGGCCGACGAACTACAAGAGGCCGAAGCGGCTTTGCGAGCTGATGAGGATGCGGATGCTGATGCGGATGCTGATGCGGATGCTGATGCGGATGCAGATGCGGATGCTGATATGTACACATATTCAGATGAAGCGAATGCCTATACGGATGTAAATGCGATTGCGGATGCGGATGCGGATGCGGATGCAGCCAGTGCCAAAGCTAAAACGGATGCTGACACTGACACTGATGAATCTTTGTCGGACGATTCAGTGACATCAGATGCGCCAAATCCTTTTGAACCGGCGGCTCTCTCTAGCGACTACGCGTTGCCGTTGCGTCAGGTTCAGGACACGTTGGGCGATGCGACACTCAGCGCAGCTTATAGAGCTCTGTGGTGGCGAGGCGACGCCTGGGCGGCCTGCCTGCTGTGCCTGTCGCCTGGCCGGGTTAGACTGGTGTCTTCCGGTTCTCTGTCCAGGTGCGGAGTCTGCTTCTGTCACCTTTGTTTTCATTGTTGATTGTTAACAGTTTTACCGTGTAATCAACTTGTAGTACATTTGGGACTGTAGGATTTCAAGGAGGTGGTGGCAGCGGAGGATTCCGGAGGGTTGAGGGCCTGGCAGCGGAGGATTCCGGAGGGTTGAGGACCTGGCAGCGGGGGATTCCGGAGGGTTGAGGGCCTGGCAGCGGAGGATTCCGGAGGGTTCAGGGCCTGGCAGCGGAGGATTCCGGAGGGTTGAGGGCCTGGCAGCGGAGGATTCCGGAGGGTTGAGGACCTGGCAGCGGGGGATTCCGGAGGGTTGAGGGCCTGGCAGCGGAGGATTCCGGAGGGTTCAGGGCCTGGCAGCGGAGGATTCCGGAGGGTTGAGGGCCTGGCAGCGGGGGATTCCGGAGGGTTGAGGGCCTGGCAGCGGGGAATTCCGGAGGGTTGAGGGTCTGGCAGCGGGGGATTCCGGAGGGTTGACGTGGCAGTATTACTCTAAATATTACAGCAGTAGATCACGGATAACTCGCATACTCTACTAAAAGTAGTAGAATTCCATCCGCATTAACGCAGGCTGTGCGAATGGCGGCCGGATTCGCTCGATCACGTGTGCCAGAGCGGCCAGGGCCACCTGCTTCACCTGGTCGGCGTGGTCCGCTCCGCCCGCCATTTTGTCGCCTGCGTCGACCAGTCGATCGGCGAATCGGCGACCCGCGACTTGCGCCGCTGCCTGCCAACTGTGCCGCTGTTCCGCGGCTCGCCCTGCCAAGATGTCGGCCTGGGCAAATGGCTGCGCGCCGAGGCGCCCAATTTGTCTGGCGCGCCGATGCACTACGCGCTAACTACGCACGAGGTGCTGCTCGATGCCCGGCTGCCTGTGCGGCCGCCGCGCGGCGATTGGAGTCGCCGACGACTGCTGCTCTCCGGCGGCTGGCTGCTGGCCGCTCCGGGCGACGGCGGGCCGCAGTGGTCGCTGGCCGGCTGTCGGGGATGCTGCCTGGTTCAGGACGCCGACAATGGCACCGTAGTGGAGGTGACGCTGGCCGGCGGTGACACCGTCATGATCGGCGGCCAGAGCGCTGTCACTTGGAAACAGGCAATTTGCACCGCTCTGGTGCGCGGCGGCGCTGGCGGCAGCGGCAGCGGCGCCACTTCAAAGATTCTGACGCTGTTGGTTACTGAGCATGGCCTCGCTCTGGGCGCCGAGGTGCCCGGTGTCTGGACGGTGAGTGCAGCTCTTGGGCGGGATCTGGGGCTCCTGTGAAGTAGCATTTGAGCTGTACGTATTATAGTGGCTTTCTAAAGCTGTAGTTGAGCTGCAATCTGAGCATTCTATAGTTGTAGTTGAGCTGCAATCTGAGCATTCTATAGTTGTAGTTGAGCTGCAATCTGAGCATTCTATAGCTGTAGTAGTTGAGCTGCAATCTGAGCATTCTATAGTTGTAGTTGAGCTGCAATCTGAGCATTCTATAGCTGTAGTAGTTGAGCTGCAATCTGAGCATTCTATAGCTGTAGTAGTTGAGCTGCAATCTGAGCATTCTATAGCTGTAGTTGAGCTGCAATCTGAGCATTCTATAGTTGTAGTTGAGCTGCAATCTGAGCATTCTATAGTTGTAGTTGAGCTGCAATCTGAGCATTCTATAGCTGTAGTAGTTGAGCTGCAATCTGAGCATTCTATAGCTGTAGTAGTTGAGCTGCAATCTGAGCATTCTATAGCTGTAGTAGTTGAGCTGCAATCTGAGCATTCTATAGCTGTAGTTGAGCTGCAATCTGAGCATTCTATAGCTGTAGTTGAGCTGCAATCTGAGCATTCTATAGCTGCAGTTGAGCTGCAATCTGAGCATTCTATAGCTGTAGTTGAGCTGCAATCTGAGCATTCTATAGCTGCAGTTGAGCTGCAATCTGAGCATTCTATAGCTGCAGTTGAGCTGCAATCTGAGCATTCTATAGCTGTAGTTGAGCTGCAATCTGAGCATTCTATAGCTGCAGTTGAGCTGCAATCTGAGCATTCTATAGCTGCAGTTGAGCTGCAATCTGAGCATTCTATAGCTGCAGTTGAGCTGTTTCTCATTCTAAACTTCCAGGTAGAAACGGTCGATCTAGTCACTTTAGACGAGATCCGCAGTATTGGCTTCGATCCGCACTACCCCACTTATCTGACCCTGCGGCTGCGCCCTCCCACCACCTGGCTGATCTGCCTGGGCTCCGCCGAAGAGCGGAACCGGCTGGGCCGCCTGCTGCGCCACCTGCTGCCCAGGCTGCCGCTGCGCCGCCTGCCGCCAGGTCGGGCCGGCGGACTTCGCGCCTCAGCCAGGGCGCTGACGCTGCTGTGCGAACAGACTCTGCCCTGACCTGGCGTGACCCCGAGAGTAGAGCCTGTGCTGCCCTGACCTGGCGTGACCCCGAGAGTAGAGCCTGTGCTGCCCTGACCTGGCGTGACCCCGAGAGTAGAGCCTGTGCTGCCCTGACCTGGCGTAACCCCGAGAGTAGAGCCTGTGCTGCCCTGACCTGGCGTGACCCCGAGAGTAGAGCCTGTGCTGCCCTGACCTGGCGTAACCCGAGAGTAGAGCCTGTGCTGCCCTGACCTGGCGTGACCCCGAGAGTAGAGCCTGTGCTGCCCTGACCTGGCGTGACCCCGAGAGTAGAGCATGTGCTGCCCTGACCTGGGGTGACCCCGAGAGTAGAGCCTGTGCTGCCCTGACCTGGCGTGACCCCGAGAGTAGAGCCTGTGCTGCCCTGACCTGGCGTGACCCCGAGAGTAGAGCATGTGCTGCCCTGACCTGGCGTGACCCCGAGAGTAGAGCCTGTGCTGCCCTGACCTGATAATGCCCTCCCCAGAGTAGTCTGTGTTGGACGATTCCTGACGTGACCTGCCTTGACCTTCGCGCCCGCGGTAGCTCTGCTATTGTCCATTGGCAGTCTTTATTACGAGCGTATCTGTGTGACTGTGACTTTGTACGAGAATCGGAGAACCGTATGAGCCAGACCTATTTCATTGACATGGCCTACTCTCTGGGTCAACAAAGGAACCCCGATCTCACCAGAGTCATACTGCCTATTAATCAAACAATTTCAACTGTCATAATGCATGTACTGTACAGGCTTCAGTTCTATTATTATGGTAACTAATTATGACTAGGCTGTTATTAATTAATTATTATTAATTAAACTAAAGTTCAGCAGCCCATACTTTGATGTTAATCTTGTTCGTTCACTCCCAGACGTGTACAGTGAGGCTTACGAATATGTATGTATGTAGCTTTAATTTCTTCAGTCTCTTTCATACAGGCCCTTGCCAAACTTAATTTGTTTTTTCTTCTGTGCATCAAATCATTTTGCCTGAGTCTGTACCACGCTGTGTGGTTTAGTTCGGCCAAATATGCTGTTTGCCTGTGTGTCTGCCTTTTATTGCCTTCAATTTTACCGGTTTCGTTAATTGGAGACTTTGTTTTGGCATCTGGCTTGCTCGGCATGCCTGTCTCGTTCTGGCCTGTCTCCCATTGTGTCTGTCTCACTGTCTGTCTGTCTGTCTGCCTGTTTGTCTGTGTCTGCCTGTCTTAGTGTCTGTCTGTCTGTCTGTCTGTCTGTCTGTCTGTCTGTCTGTCTGTCTGTCTGTCTGTCTGTCTGTCTGTCTGTCTCTGTCTGTCTGTCTCTGTCTGTCTGTCTGTCTGTCTGTCTGTCTGTCTGTCTGTCTGTCTGTCTGTCTGTCTGTCTGTCTGTCTGTCTATTTTCAGTTCAGTCCATCTCCACAAGCTGCCGTGGCCCGTAGCTGGCAGTCGAACTCCAGTACAAATATATTAATACTTTAGAATTACTAAAAAGTATTAACCGGCTCGAGCGCATCTATTTTAATCAATAATGCATCAATCGAACAAGCAGATTCACCGCTGATTTCTTGGAGTGCGTTTCTACATGCGCGCTCTGTAAAGTTCAGTTATTCAGCATTGGCTCAGTCCGTTTTATAACCAGATAATCGCCTGGATTTTCCCCGATTTTACTCGTAGTAAGCTTCTGAAACAATGTGTAGAGAAACTGTAGATTTGCTCTAATTATTTTGTTCATTTATTCTGTAATATTTTTTTCTGTTTGTGTACCTCAATTATAAAATCGTGTGTTTGGATGTGTTGTGGCTGGTAAAGATAGCATAATGATTGTAAAATACACACCGCCATTGACAAGGGAATATTCGTGTTTTTATTCCTTTTTATTTAGCTTAATTTTAAAGGTATTTCAGCAAGTTAGTGTTTAGGTCCATCGGCCCTTCATAATTTCCATCGCCTCCTCTTTAATTCCATCAGCCTGTCGTTAGGTCCATCAGCCTGTCGTTAGGTCCATCAGCCTGTCGTTTGGTCCATCAGCCTGTCGTTTGGTCCATCAGCCTGTCGTTTGGTCCATCAGCCTGTCGTTTGGTCCATCAGCCTGTCGTTTGGTCCATCAGCCTGTCGTTTGGTCCATCAGCCTGTCGTTAGGTCCATCAGCCTGTCGTTTGGTCCATCAGCCTGTCGTTTGGTCCATCAGCCTGTCGTTTGGTCCATCAGCCTGTCGTTAGGTCCATCAGCCTGTCGTTAGGTCCATCAGCCTGTCGTTGGGTCCATCAGCCTGTCGTTGGGTCCATCAGCCTGTCGTTAGGTCCATCAGCCTGTCGTTTGGTCCATCAGCCTGTCGTTAGGTCCATCAGCCTGTCGTTGGGTCCATCAGCCTGTCGTTGGGTCCATCAGCCTGTCGTTAGGTCCATCAGCCCGTTTTTAGGTCCATCAGCCCGTTTTTAGGTCCATCAGCCCGTTTTTAGGTCCATCAGCCCGTTTTTAGGTCCATCAGCCCGTCTTTAGGTCCATCAGGCTGTCGTTAGGCAATATGCGTCCTTAGTTCCATGAGTATTTTTAGGTCCATGTATTACCTGTTATGCTATAACTAAAGAATACCTGCTATAAGTGTTCATATTACGTATTCCAATCGCTGAAAAACCCAATCCTTCAGTTACCGCGTCGGCTCCTCTCGTGGCGCCGCTTTTGCTGGCGCCGTCAGCTCGCCAGCACGGCCGGACCCGAGACCAACAATTCCAATGGAACTGGCGGCCCTGCAACAGTGAAAACTGCCAGCGAATACCTGCAGCACCTGGGCCCGCTGAGCGAGACCCTGGTAACCTCGGACGCTTGGCTGCACAGGGCTATTTACACCGGGGTGCAGTTCAAATTGCGCTACTATCTCAGCCCGGTGCCGGCTAAGAAGCACCAGTCTCAGCACGCGCTGTTCCTCCTGTTGGCGCCGTTTGGGCGCGGCTACTCGGAGGTTGAGACTCTCGGCCGCTATCTGGAGGAGGCCGGCCAACGGGTGCTGCTGCCGCTCTGGCCGGGTCTGGGCTCGCCCGGACACTCGGCTAAGGATGAGCGGGTGAGTCTGCTGGTGATTAGTAGTATGAGTCAATTGAGTAGTCATTGTCAATCGGTTAAGTATTCAGTAGTATGAGTCAATTGAGTAGTCATTGTCAATCGGTTAAGTATAATATTCAGTACTATGAGTCTATTCAGTAGTCAGTCAGTATAAATCGAGATAGTAGTCAGTAGTATAAATCGAATGAGTAGTCAGTAGTATAAATCAAGGGTATAGTCAGTAGTATGGATCGAATGAGTAGTCAGTAGTATGAATCGAATAAGTAGTCAGTAGTATAAAAATCGAGGAAATGAAACAGTCAGTAGTATGAATCGAGCATCAACTGAGCACCTCACTAATCCTCGCAGGTATTCTCCTACTCGGCAGCTGAGAACTCCATCCTGCTGTGCCGGCTGCTCAGAAACCGCGCTCTCAGATCCATGCCCAACCGGCCCGTGCTAGTTGTGGCCTCCGGTCAGGCCTGCTGGCCAGCCGTTGCTATGGCAACCCTGGCACCGGAGCTGCTATCTGGCGCGGTGCTGACGGCTCCCAGCGACCCGGACCCGCTGCAGAAATGGTCGGCGCTGCGGCTACTGGCCGACTTAACCGCCGGCCTGTGGTCTCACTCTGTGCTGCGCGTCCTGCCGGCCGCCGCCATCGCCGCCTGCAGCCCGCTCGTCAACTGGCCGCCACTGATTGGCCGGCAGTGGCTGCGGCTCCGAGCCTATCACCTGCTGGGCCTGCGCCACCGCGACTCCGACAACGGCCGCTCGCTGGCCGTGGCGATGCGCTGCTCGCCGATGCACCTGACCGCCTTGGCCAAGGACAGTCGGCGGCTGCAGCTCCTGCTGTCCGAGGAGCCAATCGAATGGAGCGGCTCGGCTCTTCAACTGCTGCCGGCTAAGCGGCTCTCCGTGTCGGGCTGGCCTTATCCGGTCGGTTGCTATGGCAACGATAATGCCGATTATAGGCAGTTTGCCGACTATCTGGTCAGGATGGCCGGCTATTGCGCCAGATCTGCGGCGGTAACTTCGGTCGCCAACACGGGCAACCTGCTGGACAGGGCCGGCAGCCTCGCCTCCGAGTCGGCTGCCAGGCGACGGACTGCCGCTGTTTAGTTTGCGATTTTGTTAACTCTTTGTCTGATACTGGCGCGTGAAAATGTACCTGCCGGGTCCACAGTTGAATATCAATAAAGCTATAAGAAAGGCACAACAGATCAAAAGATAAACATTGGGTCTGCCTCATATCGAAAGCAATAACAATTTTATGCTGAAAAAAATAAAAACTCCCTATCTCCGTTGTGTTTTTTATCGGTAAAACCTGCTTCCTAAAATTTTCTAAGAAACGAAGTTTCCCGCCCTACTTGAGTAGTCCTTGAGTCCACTTTTATAGTCCTCAGGCTAGACCAATAGTCCCCTTTCATGGTCCTCAGTCTTGATCAACAATCCCCTGTTATGGGCCTAAACTTCTACTACAAGTTCCCTACCATAGGCGTAACATTTTAACCTCTTTGAATGCTAGTGAATTGGTTTAGTTAGTGATTTTCATGTTTTCTGAACTTTTAGTACTATTTCTTATTTGTTAGTTGAAGTTTGTTATTCTCTTCATATTGCTCAACGCATGCTGAGAATAAAGCCTCTTTCTGAACGCATTTCTACTGCCACTTGATTTTAAGATGTAATTGTATTCATGTAAAAAATGTACTGCAAATCGGTAGTGCATGGATGCCGGGTGCTTTTGTTTAATTTTATTTATTTTGCGTTTTTTCAGGTGGTAAATAACTTTCATGTCTGAACTCTTACAAAGCTTTATTTCTCCTTCCTAATCCTAAGTTCCCGCCTAACTGACCGTGTACATATCCTAGGCCCCATATAGCTATCAGCCTTATTAATTCAAGTTCAATTTCTTTACCCCTTAATTCCCCGGGCCCCACCTCACTCGGTGCCCCTGCAGCCAGACTGGCCGTTTTCACACTCTATATCAGCCTTATCTCTCCACTCTACGCCTTCGAGGCCCCCACCTCACTCGCTGCCCCTGCAGACAGACTGGCGGTATTCACACCCCATATAATTGGCAGCCTTATCTCTCCACTCTACCCCTTCGAGGCCCCACCTCACTCTCTGCCCCTGCAGACAGACTGGCCGTATTCACACCCCATATAATTGGCAGCCTTATCTCTCCACTCTACCCCTTCGAGGCCCCACCTCACTCTCTGCCCCTGCAGACAGACTGGCCGTATTCACACCCCATATAATTGGCAGCCTTATCTCTCCACTCTACCCCTTCGAGGCCCCACCTCACTCTCTGCCCCTGCAGACAGACTGGCCGTATTCACACCCCATATGATTGGCAGCCTTATCTCTCATCCCTATGCCTTCCAGCCCCCTTCACTCTGCGCCGCTGCAGCCAGACCAGACCAGACCAGACCAGAATGTTGCTGAATGTATATGTAATGTATATATTTATCCAAAAAGTGGTCAATTAGTTCATAGGAAACATTGTGGAAGAGCCAAAAGCAGGCAGTTAAATTATCTTAAAAGCAATTGACGCTGAAAGGAATTATTGTTTCTCTATTTTGTAAGCAACAAATCAACTAAATTAAAATGGACGGCTAGGTGTGTATTATCAAGTAAGTACATGTATATACGCTTGTACATGCAATTGGTATGAAATAAAGTTAAGCACAGTGACAAAATGCGCCAAATAATGCGGTAAAATACAAGTTTATTATTAATAAAACACTCAGAATGTTAAAGTAAAGTTTTGCTTGTTAAAGCAAAACTTTTTTCGATCATATCGGCAAAATGTGTCAGCTACGGGTACATGCATAATGAAAATACGAGTAGGTCAGATCAGCGGCGGCACGTCGGGATCGTCAACAAAACCCGGCGAATTCGGCCGCTCAACGGCGGTCTTCGCTGTTGACCGGCCAGCAAAGCCGCCGCCGTTTTTGCCGCCGCTGACCTTGTCGGCTTCTGGCGGCACCACACGGAGGTCGACGACGCCTCGCCTGCTGGATTCGTCGACTTCCAAGTAGGCGTGGCGCGGCTGCGACTCCGTTTTCGTTGTCGGCGGAACGGCGGCTGCCGGTTTGGCTACAGCCGCCGATGCCGCCGATTTTCGCAGCGGCTCTCCATGCGCCTTCGGCATGGTGACCAGTAGGTGGCCGGTGGTGGCTGAGCGTACGGCCGAGGATTCGTCGGTGCGGACCTCGCCAGGCAAGGCCAGTTGAAGCAGGCGGCCTTTGACGGTGACGCGGATGTACTGGGGCTGCACATCGCAGTCGATCAAGCTGGTGTCCATGTGCCTGCGGCGGGCAGGGAGAATTCTCTGAACATTCTAGTAATTCCCCGACTGTCCGAATCTAGTAATTCCCCGACTGTCCGAATCTAGTATTCCCCGACTGTTCGAATCTAGTAATTCCCCGACTGTCCGAATCGAGTAATTCCCCGACTGTCCGAATCTAGTATTCCTCGACTGTCTGAATCGAGTAATTCCCCGACTGTCCGAATCGAGTAATTCCCCGACTGTCCGAATCTAGTATTCCCCGACTGTCCGAATCGAGTAATTCCCCGACTGTCCGAATCGAGTAATTCCCCGACTGTCCGAATCTAGTAATTCCCCGACTGTCCGAATCTAGTAATTCCCCGACTGTCCGAATCTAGTAATTCCCCGACTGTCCGAATCTAGTAATTCCCCGACTGTCCGAATCTAGTAATTCCCCGACTGTCCGAATCTAGTAATTCCCCGACTGTCCGAATCTAGTATTCCCCGACTGTTCGAATCTAGTAATTCCCCGACTGTTCGAATCTAGTAATTCCCCGACTGTCCGAATCGAGTAATTCCCCGACTGTCCGAATCTAGTATTCCTCGACTGTCTGAATCGAGTAATTCCCCGACTGTCCGAATCGAGTAATTCCCCGACTGTCCGAATCGAGCAATTCCCCGACTGTCCGAATCGAGTAATTCCCCGACTGTCCGAATCTAGTATTCCCCGGCTGTCCGAATCGAGTAATTCCCCGACTGTCTGAATCGAGTAATTCCCCGACTGTCCGAATCGAGTAATTCCCCGACTGTCCGAATCTAGTATTCCCCGACTGTCCGAATCGAGTAATTCCCCGACTGTCCGAATCGAGTAATTCCCCGACTGTCCGAATCTAGTATTTCCCGACTGTCCGAATCGAGTAATTCCCCGACTGTCCGAGTCTAGTAATTTCCCGACTGTCCGAATCGAGTAATTCCCCGACTGTCCGAATCGAGTAATTCCCCGACTGTCCGAATCTAGTAATTCCCCGACTGTCCGAATCTAGTAATTTCAAAAAGTTCTAATTTCACAATAAATTCCCTTGCATGTACTTTCCGGATCTCCGGAGCCTCCCAGCCTCACTCACTTGAACACCGCGACGTCCAGAATATAGGCATTGTTCTCTTCATCGTCAGTGAGTGTGAAGTCGAGTCTGCAGTCCAGTAGGAGCTGGTTGGCTTGTGACAATGATTTTAAAGTAAGCCGAGCAATCAATTTTTGGCACGACTCACTTTGACTCGTTTATATTGTAGGGTCGGCCGTCCGGGAAAAACAGCGGGTGCTGCTTCGGGGCCGGTTTTTCGCTGCGGGGGCATCGATGGGGGAGGCTGGCTAAATTTATCCTGACAGGCAGACAGACAGGCAAGGCAGAGCAGTTCATGCCAGCTCAACTCACGGCTCGGGATTCTCGCGCCGCCGCTTCTCCTGCATAAATTCGTGCGTCTCAATGCGCGATTCGGGCGTGTAGGGCACCTTCTCCTGCATGAACCTGCGGGTGAATCAGACTGCGATCTGCCAGTGCCTCTGCCATCATCCCCAATCTGCCAGTGCCTCACTGCCATCATCCCCAATCTGCCAGTGCCTCACTGCCATCATCCCCAATCTGCCAGTGCCTCACTGCCATCATCCCCAATCTGCCAGTGCCTCACTGCCATCATCCCCAATCTGCCAGTGCCTCACTGCCATCATCCCCAATCTGCCAGTGCCTCACTGCCATCATCCCCAATCTGCCAGTGCCTCACTGCCATCATCCCCAATCTGCCAGTGCCTCACTGCCATCATCCCCAATCTGCCAGTGCCTCACTGCCAGTGCCTCACTGCCATCATCCCCAATCTGCCAGTGCCTCACTGCCATCATCCCCAATCTGCCAGTGCCTCACTGCCATCATCCCCAATCTGCCAGTGCCTCACTGCCATCATCCCCAATCTGCCAGTGCCTCACTGCCATCATCCCCAATCTGCCAGTGCCTCACTGCCATCATCCCCAATCTGCCAGTGCCTCACTGCCAGTGCCTCACTGCCATCATCCCCAATCTGCCAGTGCCTCACTGCCATCATCCCCAATCTGCCAGTGCCTCACTGCCATCATCCCCAATCTGCCAGTGCCTCACTGCCATCATCCCCAATCTGCCAGTGCCTCACTGCCATCATCCCCAATCTGCCAGTGCCTCACTGCCATCATCCCCAATCTGCCAGTGCCTCACTGCCATCATCCCCAATCTGCCAGTGCCTCACTGCCATCATCCCCAATCTGCCAGTGCCTCACTGCCATCATCCCCAATCTGCCAGTGCCTCACTGCCATCATCCCCAATCTGCCAGTGCCTCACTGCCATCATCCCCAATCTGCCAGTGCCTCACTGCCATCATCCCCAATCTGCCAGTGCCTCACTGCCATCATCCCCAATCTGCCAGTGCCTCACTGCCATCATCCCCAATCTGCCAGTGCCTCACTGCCATCATCCCCAATCTGCCAGTGCCTCACTGCCATCATCCCCAATCTGCCAGTGCCTCACTGCCATCATCCCCAATCTGCCAGTGCCTCACTGCCATCATCCCCAATCTGCCAGTGCCTCACTGCCATCATCCCCAATCTGCCAGTGCCTCACTGCCATCATCCCCAATCTGCCAGTGCCTCACTGTTCATCCAGTCCGGCACCCGCAGCCTTCAGTTTTTCCCGTTCCCGCTGCCTCTCGGCCGCTTCCTGGCGTTCGACCTCCCGCTGTCTGGCCCAGTCCGCCTGCGCTTGACGCGTGCGCTCGTAAATAAACGGGTAGTTCTGTGCGCGTGATGATGGGTGGCTGAGTTTTAGTTGATAAGAAAGATAGGAATTATTGTAAGAAACTGATAAAAAATAAAAAACGGGTGTACTTTTAGAGTCGTCTTGAATTGTACTTTAACGTCTACCTTGATTTGTACTTTAGTGTCTGCCTTGATTTTACTTTAGTATCTGCCTTGATTTTACTCTAGTGTCTGCCTTGACTTGTACTTTAGTGTCTGCCTTGACTTGTACTTTAGTGTCTGCCTTGATTTTACTTTAGTGTCTGCCTTGATTTTACTTTAGTGTCTGCCTTGATTTTACTTTAGTGTCTGCCTTGATTTTACTTTAGTGTCTGCCTTGATTTTACTTTAGTGTCTGCCTTGATTTTACTTTAGTGTCTGCCTTGATTTTACTTTAGTGTCTGCCTTGATTTTACTTTAGTGTCTGCCTTGATTTTACTTTAGTGTCTGCCTTGATTTTACTTTAGTGTCTGCCTTGATTTTACTTTAGTATCTGCCTTGATTTTACTCTAGTGTCTGCCTTGACTTGTACTTTTGTGTCTGCCTTGACTTGTTCTTTAGTGTCTGCCTCGACTTGTACTTTAGTTTCTGCCTTGATTTGTACCCTAGTGTGTACCTTGATTTTTACTTTATTGTCTACATTTTTTGTACTTTAGTGCCAGTTATAGTTGTACATTTAGCGGCTACTGCACTAAGATTTGCACTTTAATGTCGACCTTAAATTTGCTTTTTGCGTCTATTTGACTTACAAAGCGTCCACTAAAACCTTAGCATTAGAATTATACTTGTACTTTAGCAATGAACTAGATTTTTTAACGTCATTTAGAATTGTACTACTTAGGTTCCAATCAAATTCGTACTTCAATAAAGAGTCACCTGTTCAGCTTTGATTCGCTCGGACCGGCTGATCTCTTCTCCATCAAGGTACTGAAAGAGGAAAGAGAAGACTTCTTAATTTCGAAGGGAGCATCAAATTCTCAGAAGAGATCAGATGGTCAAACCTTGAGCTGCGGCAACGTGCAGATAACAAAATCTCTGTAGGATTCGAACTGGGCGCAAGGATTCCCAGTGAGGTAGAGCTCCCTAAGGTTCACCAGGCCTGTCAGGCTGGCCAAGGACAGAATATCTCCGATGAAGTTCACCGTCAGGTCGAGCTTCGCCAGAGACTCGCAGCCTTCGAGATTCTCCACTCGCTCAATGTTGTTTAGCGCCAAGTTCAAGTATTCGAGTTTCTTTAGCCGGCCAACATTCTCTGCGTGCGGATACGGCGGGTTTGGGGTGTCAACATGTAAATAAGCTGGCCCAAGAACGCGCCAGAATTGGTTTGAGGGAGGTGGCGCCAGAACTGGTTTGAGGGAGGTGGCGCCAGAACTGGTTTGAGGGAGGTGGCGCCAGAACTGGTTTGAGGGAGGTGGCGCCAGAACTGGTTTGAGGGAGGTGGCGCCAGAACTGGTTTGAGGGAGGTGGCGCCAGAACTCCCTCTTTTTAATTGCACCCCACTTGAAGAAAATAGTGGCACCTCTGAATGTAAAATAAAAATCAGATTTTAATTAGGATCTTCAAACTCACCAATTTTGCCAATCAGGTTGCTCTGCAAGTATAGAATTTTCAGATCTCTGCACCACTTGTCCAAGTGTTCGATTCTGTCAATAGAAAATATAATTAGGTTAAAAATTTGAAAATCTAATTAATAATTTAAAAAGCAAATATTTGAGCTCACTTTTCAATATCTTGCTGATGCAGAGACAGCTCTTCCAAAGTGCTGATCTGGCACTCATTGTGTTCAGCTCTTCGCCGAACTAGATCTTCTGTAACTGAAGTGATTGAGGGTAAGAGCACTGATATTGCAGCATTAAGATGGGTTTCTTCCACATTTTACAACAATATGCATTTCTTCAAATATACTTACTTTGTACCATGTGAAACAGTTTATTAAGCACACTGAAATATAGAATATATGTAGGGTTAATTAGTATGTTAAATTTTTTAGTTTAGTCAAAAACCTAAAAATTTAAAATATATGATATATTCCCTTCGATCAGCTTTACAATAAAAATATACATCTATTCTCTATTTTTAAAAATATAAAAGTGATGAAGGCCCTGTCAAATTTGATTTTAATTAGAAGCCTTTAATATAAAACACTGGCTGATTTGTTAGTAGTGACTATCTATCACTTAGATATTTAAAATATTAGAAGTTAGAAGAACTAGTAATATTAATATTATTATAATACATAAATATAAAATGCAATAAAAATAAAGTATACACTTAATATATAAAATTAAGAGCTATGAGATGATGCAGTTGTTGGACTTAAAAATTGAATTAAAAAATTTATATCCGATCCGACCAACTTAATTGGCTTTGCCTCGCCTAGCCAGTAGTCTCGTGACTCTAGTCGATTTGAAAGGAATGTAATGACTCATGACTCTATGACATTCATCGCGGCAATTACCAAAAGAGACTCAAATATTTTTATTTATTCTATACTGAAAATATTCTTATGTTTTAAAAAGTGTAAAATCACATAAAAATAAAATAAATACTCTCTAAAGTAAGGTTAACCTTGAAAAAAAACTATGTCGCCGCAGTCAACTTAAACTCCCGCCCAGTTGTGGATTTAATGACATTTTTTGTTTTGCACAATCATTTGTATTAATTCTTAAATTGCTCAGACCTTTTGTAAATAATTAGGTCACATTTATAGTTCTATAATTTTTTACTTTTTTTAAAAAACAATACGTTAATTTTATTTTAATTCTATAAAATGCACACTTTTGAATTCAGCTTGACAAACGGATCGGCACAGTTCACTTGGACTACTCAAGAAGAAGGACGGGAAGCTTGGAAACTTTAGAAATTTCCAAATGGTTTTCTTCGAAAAAAATACACTAAGTAAATATGAAGTTTGTATTTTTCAGCACAAAAATATCATTGCTTTCGATAGGAGGCAGACCAGATGTCTTTGGGATGCTGTGCTTTTCTCATAGTAGCTCCATTACATGATAGTCATGAAGCTATTCGTTTAGAAAGTTAGGATTCTATGTTAATTTTTTATTCTACGCACATCCCCTGTACCTAGAGATCATAGAACCTGACTCTTTTGATCTTCTACGACTAAATCCTTGCCCAAGTCTTGGGCTGAAAATCTTAACTTTTAAACGCATGCACGTTTTCGTTAAAACAAACATTTCTTAACGCACTACATGTAAAGCTATGAAATAATTTTTCAAGACACATCCACATAAAGGGCAGGCAGTTTATGATTCCATGAAGCAGCACTGAACTGCTGCAGCTCCAATACACACCAGATCCAGTTGTGCAAATATGCGGCGGAACAACGCTGTGCTGCCAACTGTCGCGTGTCTATTTCGATTCCAAAATTGCTATGCCTGCGCGTCACCCCTCACACGTTTCATGCATCTTGGCTTTCCCAGATAACACATCCCAAACTCAGCTGCTGCCGCTGCGTCAGGGCCCCAACCTTCGATTTGTACTTTTGCCTTAGCTGCCTCTATGCTGGATCTATCTATCTACCTCTATCTATCTATTTATCTATCTATTTATCTATCTATCTATCTATCTATCTATCTATCTATCTATCTATCTATCTATCTATCTATCTATCTATCTATCTATCTATCTATCTATCTATCTATCTATCTATCTATCTATCTATCTATCTATCTATCTATCTATCTATCTATCTATCTATCTATCTATCTATCTATCTATCTATCTATCTATCTATCTATCTATCTATCTATCTATCTATCTATCTATCTATCTATCTATCTATCTATCTATCTATCTATCTATCTATCTATCTATCTATCTATCTATCTATCTATCTATCTATCTATCTATCTATCTATCTATCTATCTATCTATCTATCTATCTATCTATCTATCTATCTATCTATCTATCTATCTATCTATCTATCTATCTATCTATCTATCTATCTATCTATCTATCTATCTATCTATCTATCTATCTATCTATCTATCTATCTATCTATCTATCTATCTATCTATCTATCTATCTATCTATCTATCTATCTATCTATCTATCTATCTATCTATCTATCTATCTATCTATCTATCTATCTATCTATCTATCTATCTATCTATCTATCTATCTATCTATCTATCTATCTATCTATCTATCTATCTATCTATCTATCTATCTATCTATCTATCTATCTATCTATCTATCTATCTATCTATCTATCTATCTATCTATCTATCTATCTATCTATCTATCTATCTATCTATCTATCTATGTATCTATCTATCCAAGCAACTGTTCCTCTACAATTAACTTTATTTCCAGCAGTGCAGCTAGTGCACCCCCAGCAACTGTCTAAAGCTAGGGAGTTTCCGGTGCACGGATACCCTAAAAGCAGAAGATATCAATTTTTCCAGACCAAGAAGTCTGCTTTCACGGGCAGAAGCTGCTGTTGAATTGCTTCTAGTTTAATATACGATGCCAAACGAGTGCAAGAAAAGCAGTTCCTTAATAACAGCCAGCGCTACCCCAATCCGGGACCAAGTAGTCAAGTAGTACTTCGCGCAGATGGCGCGGGTGTGGGGCTGGTTTCCACAGCCCCGCGCACGCAGCACGAATGATGGGCAATGCAGCGCCTGAAGCTTTGCAAGTTTTTCTTCAGGCAACTGTCTGAATTTTTCATTCGACTAAATCAACCGCCAGAACGTTGGCAATAGTGCTGCTCTGTAATAATGTACTTCGTTATGGCTATTGGTAATTTGGAACTTTATCTATGGCTACAGCATTGGTTGCCAAGGAAGCACAGAACTGCTAAACTTACACTGGCTTCACCATTAACTGTTCAAACACTACACATTTTTGCGTTCTATTTCGATAAAACTGCGTTCATGGTGAAGATGAAAATGAATGCAGTTTTATCGAATTAGAACGCAAAAAGACGTAAAACATTGGCTGGCAACGCTCAATGTGGTGCCCAATACGCATGGCTTCGACTGAATACAAGCTATATTTGTGCCTCAACTGAGAGGAAGCGAATGACTGAGAGCGCCACCATTGGCTGCTAGCTGTGCCACCCAACCCGAACTAGATTGAACTCTAATATACATATGAACGGCCTCCTCTAAGCTTTTCGAGCGGTAAATCTCTACTGTTAAAACTCGCTCGCACGGCGCCATGCAGTAGTCTGGACAATATGCTGTGGACTCCCAGCAGTCTGGCCAGAGACTTGCAAAATGACGTCAGACTTGCAGCGCAGTCGTCGAGCGATGCTTCGCGGCTACGTACACAACTTCACCAGCGGTACAACGGCACACGGATTCAGCAGGATCAACTCCGGCCAGAACTGGGTGCGCATGGTCTGGATCGGCATTGTGTCGTGCGCCCTGCTTGGTGCCATCATTCACGCGACAAAACAGGTGACGACCTACCTGCAGTATCCAGTGAGCAGCACCAACCGGCAGGAGCCGAACTCGTTCGAGTTTCCAGACCTGACCTTCTGCGACCCGCTCAATAAGCGATTCTTTCACAACAGCAGCGCAGAACTGGCAAAAAAGCCGACAGAGTGGACGAACGGGTGATCACCTATAGCCTGGTGTACAGCCACTTCGGCACCGAGAACGACTGGCGGAAGGAACGCAAAGCAATCGAAATGATCTATACCACCTGGGAGCACCTGCTCAACATCACCAACGTAAACATCCGGCCGATGGACATGGTGCTCTACTGCACATTCGACGGCGAGCCCTGCAGTCATCACAACTTCCGGGTGTTCTACCACCGACTGTACACCAACTGCTTCACATTCAAGCCGCCGGCAAGGCACCTCCGCAGCAGCGGCATGGACCGGGGCCTCTTCCTGCTGCTCTACGTGCCCTCGGCTGACCCCAGCTTCAAGCTGGACAGCCTGGCCAGGCTTGCTTCCGGACTAGAAAATAACGGCATTCGGTTCCAGATTCACCAGCGGGACACCATCCCGCACCCGTTAGAGTACGGAATCATGGCGCCCACCGGTACGCTGACCGCTGTCGGCCTCGAGCAGGTGAAAACCTCTCTGGCCAACACGCCCACGCATCCGTGCGTGCCGGACGTGCAGCTGGAGCTATTCGACAATCAGTTCAACTTCACTCGAAGCTACGAGCGTCAACTGTTCGACTGCATCAAAGCCGAGTACCATCAGGAAGTTTACAAGCTCTGCACCTGTCTGCTCGAGAGTCACGTGATCCTGAAACCTGGCTTCAACAGCACCACCGAGAGCTTTTGCCACGACTTGATCGGGGTGACGACTCCAGGCCGAGTTGCCGCTGTGAAGCGACTCTACAGGAAGGCTCTGGACAGCCTGGAGGGGCCACCCCAAGGCCTGGGCGATTACATCAAGATCGGCTTACTAATGCGACAGATGGACCCCAGCCTGGACGTGCCCCTAACCAGGATGATGTGCGCCGACAATGTGTCCGAGAATGCAGTGAAGCCGGAGAGCTGCTACGACTCCTGCAACTACAATAAGTACTCGTACAGCCTGTCCCAGTGCCCTTGGCCTGAAGACTCATTCAAGGTGCGCAACGCTCAGATTCAGATGATAAAAATTGCTCAGATGCTTGACGAGTACGAGCGACAGCACGGCGACGAGATGCCGGTGTCGGCTTTGGCACGGTCGATGCAGCACCACAAGCTGAACACCAACAGCTGCCAGACTTACGACACGCAGGACATGACGGTGCCGGAGCCAAAAGAGTGCCACCGGGTGCAGCTGTTCGTGCGCAGATCCATAGTGCAGCTGCGGGTCTACCCGGAGACGCTCACCGTGCGGCACATCATTGAGGAGAGGAGCTACGAGCTGGTCAATCTCTGCTCGGACATGGGTGGTGCGTTTCTTTTTCTACAGAATAGGCTTTTATGGTGCTAACTGTGTTGTATTGTGTGGCTGTTTGGTGAGGTGGCTGTTTGGTGAGGTGGCTGTTTGGTGATGTGGCTGTTTGGTGATGTGGCTGTTTGGTGATGTGGCTGTTTGGTGATGTGGCTGTTTGGTGATGTGGCTGTTTGGTGTTGTGGCCTACTAAACATTATAACAACTGTTGCGGCACACTAACAATTAGAATTAGCCCTCGCATTCCTGCACGTGTGCCTTAAGCGTCAGGTGATTTTCGAATTATCTCAATCCAGCAGGGAGCTTTCAAAAAACAAGATTCTTCCAGCTCAGTAGAGTCTACCACTCTGCACTTCTGTTGTTCGGTAGGGGTATTACGCACTGAAGCACCACATGGCATGGGCAGTGTCAATTCGGGTTACAGTTAAAGAAAACCCCAGAACAGACGGTTATTGATTTGAACCCTGAACTGCTGTGGTACTGCAGGCAGGGGCAGGTCAAAGACTTCTCAAGTAGGAAAGGCACTTCAAAAATTTCATAGAACTGTTTTCGTAAAAGAAGGCTTTTCTACGTAAATCTTGTACACCCTGTGCGAGGGTGCGTCGGAGTACGTATACCCTGGTACGTTTACAGTAAGGGATCAGTGTTGGAAAATTTGGATCAGACAAGATATATTCTTGTCTGCTTCTATCAGATAACCAGCTTAGGACCAAGGACCACCTTCTTAGTCCTTTCACGCGCAGCGTGCATGATTCAAGGTCAAATGTATAAAAATAACTTGACGGTGTGAAGTGGGATTACCTGGATCTTCCTGCTTTTATGACCCCCATGCCGTGTGGCCGACATAAGATGACGCGCAGACCTTTAGTCATTAGCTAGCAGACGTGACGTCGGACTTCGGACCTATAAAGCCTAACAAAACTGAACAGCAGCCAACTAATGGCTTAATTAATAATTCCATGCAGTTATTCTGTCGTAAAAAACCCAATTCTATGCTGAGCAGTGATGACCGAGATTCCAAATCTATTTTTCTCTCGCAGATGTCCACCGAGTATTCCAAAGTATTCTTATAAAACCGGCTAATGGAATAATTAATAGCGCAGTATGAGGTTTGTTGTGACGGCCTATCATAGGATATTTATTCATAAATTTAACGGGAAATAGAGTCTTGGAGTCTGGAAATAGAGTCCATGGACAACTGAAGTAGAAGGACGCTATACCAAGGATGAATAATGTAACTGGATCGCCAAAAGCTCGATTTGTTTGGTCCTAGCCATAGACAGGCACCAGCATCACAAGAAGCTCATGACGCCGTACTTTCACACATAGACAAATAGCAGTTGCAGAAGCTGCAAACCTTGACGAACAAATAAACAATAAAAGGCGAAAACAAACAGCCAAATAAGTTGCAAGCAAACTTGACAAATGAGAGTCAAGTGAAGACAATAAATTCATGGCGTCATCAGCTTCTTGTGATGCTGGTGCCTGTCTATGGCTAGGACCAAACAAATCGAGCTTTTGGCGATCCAGATATATTATTCATCCATGCGCTATACACGATTTTCTTTGAGAACTCATAGCGCTGAACGGGGTTTTGCTATAGACAGATTGTCGGGATTCCTTTCAAGGTCATGCTGCAGCTCGGGAGCGACTTTTAAGGTCTCATGAATTAGATACTTTCAGAGTCACGTGACTTGGTGTTTTTACCTTCAAGGTCAAGTGACTTCGGGGTTTTCAAGGTCATGTGAAGGTCAAGCTCAGGTTTCTGAGTTCTGGGTGTTAACAAAGGAAGACTATCTTGCATGGTTAAAGTTGCCTCACAGATAATCGTAGCTAACGGGGTCACACGAAATCGTTGGAAGCGGTTGAAAGCGGCGCGAACTGAAGGACTTCAAAATCTAGACTAAAGCTTCTGAGCCTACTGCGCTGCACTGGCAGACACAGTCAGTCATAAATCACCATAGCCGAAGCCAATAAGCTGGTCTATTGTTATTAATAAGCTTAATAAGCTATACGGTACGAACCGAACGGGGCATCCGTCAAGCGTCTCTCTGAACAGTGAAGCCTATAAGGACTGGCCGGAGACACTAACCAAACCAATGTGATATAATTTATCGCGGAGTGATATTGAAATTCCGAACCATTGCGCATATACCAATAGCCTATTAAGCGAAGTCTCTTCCTAGTCGCTAACTATGAATAAAACTAACTAATAAGGCAGTCCATAGGCTAAACTGATCTCAATCCTGCAGTTAAACGATTAGTCAGATCGAGAGACTTGTTGAGTATAGTTCCTGTTCCCAACCCTCCCAGCGCAAATGGTTCCACTGGCCACCGCATATCTGTCGCGTTGAAGTGTGCGAGAACGTAAGCTTCTAATTGGTAAAAAATTTACTATCCAATGCTTATGCAGCCCCTTCTACCCTGGCCTGGTGCTGCCTCGATTTTAGAGTGACTGCAGCCCTCAAGAGCTCAAGTGCTGCGGACTAACCCTGAGTGATTAAAATCTTGGCGACCCCACTCTCCCCACGAACCCGATTGGTGAAGTGACTTGGAATTTAAACTGAGAATTGTCCGTTGACTTGCCGTCTGTCACCAAGGACTTCTAAAACAGATTGATGGACTGGACACGATAAAAACATGAATTTTTAAAAGCAACTGTACCTATTAAAAGGCAAAGTCTTTCTGTTTTTTTTTAACAGAAGCACTCAATTGCGACCTTTAACTGGATGCTGCTTTTTTGCTTTGCGTTGAATTGAATCGAACCAGGGGTCGTGGCGCCAGAGTGGCGCGAACTGCTCTGCCCTATATTCTAGGGGCCTAGGTTGGCATAAGAGATTCCTCAGTTTCTCTCTATTAATCCCACTGGGGCTGAAAGAACGTGTAGGGAATGTTGATGCATACAAGTGGACAACACTCCCAAACCAATGACCCCACTTACCCCCCCCCCCATTCGCAGGCGTCCTCGGCCTGTGGATCGGGTTCAGCATAGTGACCCTGTTCGAATTCGCCGAGCTGCTGATGGTGTGCGCGTCATACTACTGGTACGAGCTGATCGGCAGCTTCACCAGGTCGAAGCGCAACCCCATGCGGATCCCCAAACTGCTGGCCGGCTCGTCCGGCCGGCCGGACCTGAGAGACGTTGAACTGTTCATGAACGCTTCGATGTGCACCTCGCCGTCTGTTCTCAGCGCTCAGTCCAAGAGTACCGCAATGCTGGGCAGGAGCGGCAGCCGGCAAGATGGCCAACTGCTGCAGACTGCCAACTGATTCGAATTTTTGCCTTGCGAAAATTTTTCATTGTCTGATGCGATATTGTGCAGCTGAGGGACTGGGAGGGACTTTAACTTCTAATATCCGACTGAAACCTAGAACTGGTAGCTTGTTACCCTGTTGCTTGTTATCCGGTAGCTTGTTACCTGGTAGCTTGTTACCCTGTTGCTTGTTATCCGGTAGCTTGTTACCTGGTAGCTCGTTACCTGGTAGCTTGTTACCTGGTAGCTTGTTACCTGGTAGCTTGTTACCTGGTAGCTTGTTACCTGGTAGCTTGTTACCTGGTAGCTTGTTACCACATGGGAGCATGCAACCTAGGATCTTGTCCTGGTTGCCATTGATGGTACTTTAATGTTCCTAGAAACGGTAGAAACACACCTCGGACGCACTCTACTTACTCCACAAACTATCAAAGACAATCAATAATTAGTCAAATTTTAAAGTTTTACTGTACTAAGCTGATTGTGCCGTTCTTGTACTGAGTTGAACTCCTTCGGGTATTGGTAAAGAGATTAAAATCTGCTGAATGATTCTAATCACTCTCCTCGACACTTCCTACTGTCTTCGCGGCTGATGAAATTGACCTTTTTATCTTTCATTTAGCTTTGACTTGGTAAAAAATGCCATGACGTCTGTCACGGCGCTGCAATCAATAAAAAATAAAACAAATGCAACTAAACTATTGTTGCTCCCGTTGCAAAAATTTGCGATTGTCGATTGAAAGTCAAGAAAAAATGTAAGCCCACCTCATTTCCTGTCCCTCTCGACGCCCACCTCACTCCCTGTCCCTCTCGACACCCACCTCACTCTATGTCTCTCTTGACACTCACCTCACTCCCTGTCCCTATCGACACCCACCTCACTCCCTGTCCCTATCGACACCCAACTCACTCCATGTCTCTCTTGACACCCACCTCACTCCCTGTCCCTATCGACACCTACCTCACTCCCTGTCCCTATCGACACCCACCTCACTCTATGTCTCTCTTGACACCCACCTCACTCCCTGTCTGTCTTGACACCCACCTCACTCCATGTCTCTCTTGACACCCACCTCACTCCCTGTCCCTATCGACACCCATCTCACTCCCTGTCTGTCTTGACACCCAACTCACTCCATGTCTCTCTTGACACCCACCTCACTCCCTGTCCCTATCGACACCCACCTCACTCCCTGTCTGTCTTGACACCCAACTCACTCCATGTCTCTCTTGACACCCACCTCACTCCCTGTCTCTCTTGACACCCACCTCACTTCCTGTTCCTATCGACCCCCAACTCGCTCCCTATTCCTTTCGTAACCTGCCTCACCATAATACTAAAAAATACACTTCCAGCTACGGTATTATAAAATAGAGCAATAATATAATGTTGTACAGCATAATTTAAGCCAATTTTATCAATGAACCATCGAAATTCTGTGTCGGTGTAGTCCATGTGCACTATAGTAAAGCCGCACTCTACTACCACAACAAGCAAGTGTGAGGCAATAAAGGGACCAGTTACTGGCCAAGTTGCAAGTGGCAGCTAATTCAGTTCGCGCGGCCACTCAAGCCCGGCCAGTCGTGAACAGCTCGGCAAATGGGAATTAGGAGGATCGCTTGTCGACAGATCCCCAGGCTTGATTAGCTCCCCCGCTCTCCAAATCCCTGCAGCACTCTCAGCCCTGGGCAAGGAACGGTGTTAAGCTGGTAAGACCGCCATAGCCGCCACTACACGTGTGCTACAGCACCGGCAACCGTGGATTGACCTCCACAGAAGAATGCCAAAATGTCGTTCGTGCACGGTACAGAGCAAAAGACAATTACTAAACAGCGATATCTTCCTCATCTTCCGCGATTCATTGCAGCGCAGCTGATACTGCAGTTTTCTAGTAAAAAAAATAACAGAAAGCTGGAGTTTTAGACCTTGCACTCGAATTTCAGAAGTGTTGGAAAATAATTGCCTAATCCTCATGCTGGCGCATTGGCCAAGAAAAAGACTGAAATTAGGCCATTTGGGAAGGCCAAAAATCGGTGCTGTGGTTTGCAGATGCGAAGCCGAAAAATGAAAAAATATACAGAGAGCACAAGTAGAACCGTAACTGCGTGAATTTCTGACAAAAAGGAAAGAAAATAAGACAATAAGAAAATCCTTGAGATTAAGGACGCCTACCTCACCCATTTCCCCTCAAGATGCCCACCTAAATCCAACCCATCAAGACACCCACCCCACTCCCTGCCCTTCTCGACACCCATCCCCTCAAGATACCCACCCCACCCCTGCCCCTCAAGACACCCACCTCACCAGCTACCCCTCAAGACATCCACCTCACTCTCTACCCCTCAAGACATCCACCTCACTCTCTACCCCTCAAGACACCCACCTCACAGCTGCCCCTCAAGACATCCACCTCACTCTCTACCCCTCAAGACATCCACCATACTCTCTACCCCTCAAGACATCCACCTCACTCTCTACCCCTCAAGACATCCACCTCACTCTCTACCCCTCAAGACATCCACCTCACTCCCTACCCCTCAAGACATCCACCTCACTCTCTACCCCTCAAGACATCCACCTCACTCTCTACCCCTCAAGACATCCATCTCACTCTCTACCCCTCAAGACACCCACCTCACAGCTGCCCCTCAAGACATCCACCTCACTCTCTACCCCTCAAGACATCCACCTCACTCTCTACCCCTCAAGACACCCACCTCACTCTCTACCCCTCAAGACACCCACCTCACTCCCTGCCCCTCAAGAAACCCGCCTCTCGTTCCAGTTCTATCTGTTAACTACATGTACATTCTTCATGAACTCAGATTGTACATTATCTATATTTTCTCTCTCTCTCTCTCAGAATCAAAAATATTCAGGACCCAAGAGCTATTTGGCTCAGTCTAATTAGCTACAGAGGAGAGTCAGAGACACCAGAAAATTAGTTCAGTTTTTTTACTAGTTAGAAATTTTTCGCAACTTTCCTACCCTTCCAATATTGATTGAAATTCGATAGAGAGAAAAGAACACTATTTTGCGCCATTACTATTGGCTAGCAACAGCGCCAGACAGCTGCTAGACAGACAATCGATTCTGGGACAGGGTCCCGCTGACAGATAAGTGGCAGGCCAGATCGGAAATGTCCGCAGGCGCATTAGGCAGAACATGTAGCAAACAGGGATGAATAACGGTGCTGCACTTTTCAAACAAATTAAACTGCATGTTCCCCACAAACAAGACGGATAACCATGTCTTACGAGGTTGAAACCTAATTTGATATCTGGGAAAGAAAAGAAGCTCCCAGATTCTGCTCCAGAGTTCCATATATTTTTAAAGATTTCTTCCAATCATTTATCATGATTTTCGCATTTCGCATCTGCATTTACTGGTGGTTCACTTTGTTTTATGAGCTGAGATAAGTGACTGATGAAGTAGAGAAAATTTCATGCTTATAAGTGAGAAAAGTACATTAGCAAGCTCCTTGAGATCCTTAAGATAAGATCCTTGATGACTGATGACGTCCTTTTTTATCTGATATTTTATGACCCGATCTTCCATGAGCAGATCCTCCATGATCGATGACCAGATCCTCCATGATCGATGACCAGATCCTCCATGATCGATGACCAGATCCTCCATGATCGATGACCAGATCCTCCATGATCGATTACCAGATCCTCCATGATCGATGACCAGATCCTCCATGATCGATGACTAGATCCTCCATGATCGATGGCCAGATCCTCCATGATCGATGGCCAGATCCTCCATGATCGATGACCAGATCCTCCATGATCGATGACCAGATCCTCCATGATCGATGACCAGATCCTCCATGATCGATGACCAGATCCTCCATGATCGATGACCAGATCCTCCATGATCGATGACCAGATCCTCCATGATCGATGACCAGATCCTCCATGATCGATGACCAGATCCTCCATGACCAGATCCTCCATGATCTAGGTCCAGATTCTCCACGATTGACGACCAGACCAGATCCTCCATGACCAGATCCTCTATAACCAGATCTTTATGACCAGATCCTCCATGACCAGATCCTCCATGACCAGATCCTCTATAACCAGATCTTTATGACCAGATGCTCCTCGATGACCAAGTCTTTTATGACCTGATCCTCCATGATCAGGTTCTCCATGAGTGATAAAAATCATATATGACCGTGTAGACCCTCCATACCAAGATCCTCTATGACCAGATTCTTCATGACCGATGATCAGATCCTCCATAAGCAATGAAGCATTTAAATTCGTGACATAAATTTAGATAAGTCAAAATCTGGGATTTCAGTTTAACCTCATCGGCCGAGAGCACCCATGCAGCGGGCCAGTTTTGAATCAAGCCATGATTGACAGGATTTTATAAATAAGAAGATTTCCAGCAAGCCTTCCGTTCCACAGTCTGTCGGCCTCGAGGACGCATGCAGGAGTGGCGGTCTCCGGGGAGTTGAGGGGAGAGGCGGATCCTCCTGTTGAGCCGAATGAAGGTTGGGGCTGGTTGCGAAGAGACCGACAGGGGATGCGCTTATATAGAGACCCCGCGATCGAAACCCTTAAAACCCCGGGGTTCTCAGCTCTGCCAGTTGCTCGGGCAGCTCGGGCAGTCCTTTGAGCAGCTACGCCGCCGCTTGCTCAAGTTGGTACAGAGGAAATTTTCTTGGAGAACTGCTCAAGATGTCGGGTACGGGCCCGGGCATGTGATGATTAGTCTAAGAGTTCACAGTTCCGAAACTGTTCAAGTTGTCCGGCCGGAAATCGCTATAAATATAACTACATGTATAACCGAGTGGACCAGTTTCAAGTTAAGCAGATTTGGTCCCGGTTAGTGTACAGTTTAATAGGCTGCTAACTGTAGCAGAAGACGATACGCTCGATTTTCTTAGAAATGAGCTTCCTTAGAAATGCGCGATAAAAATCTGATTGCTCTCCTGTTCATTTCTAAGAAAATTGACTAAAGTGTCTTTATATTGTTCATAGCGGCCAACCTGCACTCTCGATCATGAAGTTCGCGTACAGTGAAGAAAAAAGTAATTAAAAAAGCATAGAAATCGATGCAATCCCATTGATTGAGTTCTATTGACAGCTGACCTGAATCACTTGTTGAATCAACAGAGTCTGCTCAATAGAGCTGCAGCTCTGATAGAGTCCGATGGGAAACTGAGCAGAGGATATGCAGGAAGAGAATTGGCGACAAGGATGACTTAAGTAGAAGGACGGGAAACCTCGTTTCTTAGAAAATTTTTGAAGGCACTTTTTCCCGAAAAAAATACACTGCGGAGATAGGAAATTTTCATTTTTTCAGCACAAAAATTGCTATAACTTTTGATAGGAGGCAGATCCAGTGTTCATCTTTTGATATGTTGTGCCTTTTTTATTGCTCTATCGATATTTATAAAGCTTTCCGTTCAGAAAAATCACAAAAATGCATGACACAGCTCTAATATTTGGTTTTATGAATCTATTTTATCATCTATGTTACGACTATTTGCTATACAGTCAGGTAAGAATGACAAAATACTCGTAGACTCATAAAATCAAAGAGCCAAGCCGTGGCATTCTAATGTATTTCAAGCACAAGACACATGAAAATATACGTAGAATAAAAAATTAACATAGAATCCTAATTTTCTGAACGGAAAGCTTTATAAATATCGATAGAGCAATAAAAAAGGCACAACATATCAAAAGATCAACACTGGATCTGCCTCCTATCAAAAGTTATAGCAATTTTTGTGCTGAAAAAATGAAAATTTCCTATCTCCGCAGTGTATTTTTTTCGGGAAAAAGTGCCTTCAAAAACTTTCTAAGAAACGAGGTTTCCCGTCCTTCTACTTAAGTCGTCCTTGATTGGCGATCGAAGGAGAAGAGCGGCTGCGGCAGTCTGAGGCGGAACCGAGGTTGGGTACGTGGATCAAGGTTATCTTCAACAAAATCCTGGATTGGCGTGTGCATTCCTGACGATTAGACAGTCAAGGCCGATGTGTACACCTTGTGTGAGCGGTGTATGAGTGCGCGCCTGAGTACAGTATTGGCGCTCTTGCATGTGCTCAGGAGCCAGCAGAATGGGCAGAACTGGCGCCGCCCACAAGCCTACTGAAATTATTATTTAGAGTCCAAAAATCTAATTTGATTGTTTTTTACTCAAAACGGAAGCTATTGACAAAGCTTGAGCTCAAGTATTAAGGTAAAGCGTTTCAAATTTGCATTGATAACCGCTCTAATATTATTGTTAAACGTTCTTCACAAAGTTGTTCATAACCTTAGCTATGCTTTGGATGTCTCTAAAACTGCAATGCCAGACTCCAGACTTCAGATCTCCTTCTGACTGAAATGGCAGACCAGAGATTCGTCACACAGAGGCTCACTGGCCGCCCTCATCGCACAAAGAGGCGCTTGCAGACAGGCCAAGTGCCATGAAAGATAAAACCTGATAGGAGGGAGAGGGGAGGGTTCAGCCAGTGCGGCTCTAGCTGCCGCCACTTCTCGTTAAGCAGAATGAGTGGAAGCGGCTGTAGCATTATCGAGACAGACTCTGGCAGGGCTCTGAAGGCTGCAATTCTCCAAATTGGGAATAGAGTGAGGCCGAGTAAGTTCAGAAAAGGACAAACAAGTCTGGCGTCAAGAGGAATTCAGACTTTGGGGAAAAAAAGTTTTAAAGGCCTATTTAAACTCGATTTTTAGCGCCTAATATTAGCTAGTTGGATCAATGCGATCAAATCCATAAATTACTTGAATACTTGATACCTTTTGAAGCCTTCATAGGCCTCATAAAGAGACTTATCAAAATATTACGATGGGTGACCACAACAAACTAGGCCACATGCACTAGTGTCTATTAAAAACTGGTAAATCATCCTCTGAGACTGAATATATTGAATGTTTTCTAATCCAGAACTTGAGCAAATAAGAAAACTGACCCAGTTATTGCTGAAAAAACTGTCAAATAACGAGTCACTTCCACACGGTCCATATGAGGTTGTATGTGCTTCATTATGAAAGGCATGCACATTCTGAACTATAAATAGAAACACGTGGTATACTTCTCTGCAATGCGATACTACTTTCAGTAGCAATTCAAAATTTATTTAAAGAGTTTAACAGAATAAACAGTATACCTCAAAATGTCTTTATCGACAAATATTTGCAGGAGAGCTGCGGGCACCCTTCGGCGAGATGGTCCCACAGCCAGCGCTGAGGCGATTCAGCCCATTCCACTGAGTCCTGAGCACATACAAGAGTGCCAATACTGTACTCAGGCACACACTCATGCACACGCTCTCACAGGGTGTACAGCGGCGTCTTGAGGTTGGCCAGTTTGGTCTCAATGGGAGCAGCACAGTTCGCGGTGAATGAAGAATGCAAACAGCATAGAATTGTTTGGACCACAAAGGAATTAGTTAGATGCGCTTTGAAAATAATTTTATGTTTGGATAATCAAAATTGCAATCAGAAAGTTATTTAGAAATGCTAAAATTTCTGTTTCCAGTCCAGGTGCTACCCAAGTTGAAAATCCTCTTTCCAGTCCAGGTGCTACCTAAGTTGAAAATCCTCTTTCCAGTCCAGGTGCTACCCAAGTTAAAAATCCTGTTTCCAGTCCAGGTGCTACCCAAGTTAAAAATCCTGTTTCCAGTCCAGGTGCTACCCAAGTTAAAAATCCTGATTCCAGTCCAGGTGCTACCCAAGTTGAAAATCCTGTTTCCAGTCCAGGTGCTACCCAAGTTAAAAATCCTGATTCCAGTCCAGGTGCTACCCAAGTTGAAAATCCTGTTTCCAGTCCAGGTGCTACCCAAGTTAAAAATCCTGATTCCAGTCCAGGTGCTACCCAAGTTGAAAATCCTGATTCCAGTCCAGGTGCTACCCGAGTTAAAAATCCTGTTTCCAGTCCAGGTGCCGCTTTGTAGTACATTAGAATTCCTTATCCGAAAGCATATCGGTGGCATAATTATTGAAAATTGGAAAACTTTGAAGAGGCCGCAGCGGGTGGCGATTAATGAGGCTGCAGGTAGCCCATCTCAATCAGCCAGTCGATGCCGGCCTCGGCACCGTCGCTCGGTCGGTACTCCAGTCCGACGCAGCCCGAGTAGCCGGCCTCACCAATCTGACGCAACACCGCGCCATAGTCGATATCGCCCGGTGCTCCGGGTTCTTGGCGACCAGGTGCCTGCGCGATTTGCACGTGACCGGCCAGAGGCAGGTAGGCTGGCAGCGAGTCAAGCGAGCCCTCCAGCATCTGCAGGTGGAACAGGTCCAGCAGTAGGCGAAGGCCCGGCACGTCGTTAATGATGGCCACCGCATCGGTGTACGAGTTCAGGTAATAATCGGCTATGTTGCTAATTGGCTCGATAACGCAGGTGACGCCGAGAGGCGCAAAAATTTGGACAGCTTCACGCAGACCGTCTACGTAGGCGGCGCGGACCTCCGGACTCCGGACGGTCGTGCGGCCGGACATGACGTGAAGTGTCGGACAGGACAGAGCCGAGCACAGGTCGGCCGCGGCGGACAGGCCAGCGCGGAATTCTTCGCGTCTGCCGGAAGGAAAGTTCGAATTTTGGTTACAATAGTACATTTCGAACTTTTGATTTAAGATATTATGGTTGGTAGTGGCAGGCTGGTAGCCGTGTGCACATTGGGGGATGGGTGGAGTTATTAGGGGCAGACTGAGAGCGTATGTACATTGGGGGATGGGTGGAGTTATTAGGGGCAGACTGAGAGCGTGTGTACATTGGGGGATGGGTGGGCTTCTTAGGGGCAGAATGAGAGCGTGTGTACATTGGGGGATGGGTGGAGTTATTAGGGGCAGACTGAGAGCGTGTGTACATTGGGGGATGGGTGGGATTCTTAGGGACAGACTGAGAGCGTATGTACATTTGGGGATGGGTGGAGTTATTAGGGGCAGACTGAGAGCGTGTGTACATTGGGGGATGGGTGGGATTCTTAGGGGCAGACTGAGAGCGTATGTACATTGGGGGATGGGTGGGATTCTTAGGGGCAGACTGAGAGCGTATGTACATTGGAGGATGGGTGGGATTCTTAGGGGCAGACTGAGAGCGTGTGTACATTGGGAGACGGGTGGAGTTATTAGGGGCAGACTGAGAGCGTATGTACATTGGGGGATGGGTGGAGTTATTAGGGGCAGACTGAGAGCGTATGTACATTGGGGGATGGGTGGAGTTATTAGGGGCAGACTGAGAGCGTGTGCACATTGGAGGATGGGTTGGGGTAGGCTAAGAATTGCCACTCCATTTCACCTATCTGGAAGGGCCGTTAAGCCAAGATCGCCGCTGGGCAGCCGGCAGGGCGGCGCATTGATAAGGGCGAACTGAAGTCCTCCAGCGCGCCGGCAGGCATCCGCTAGGCTGGCCGGGGTCTCGCCGCCGGCGTCCATCGCCTCCACGTAGCGAAAGCCGCGAGCCGCCGCGCGGCCCAGCCGCTCAACAATGCCAGGCCGGTCGGCGAACAACCAGCTGAGGTTGGCGGAGAGGCGCAGAGATGGAGCCTGCAGTTGAGCCAATTTCAGATGTAGAAGAGCAATGGCAGAGTTAGTTTACCTATTATTGGATCTTTGTTATTAGGCAGGTACCAGTTCATCTTTTATACTATAATACATTGCTCATCAGAAAAATATGCTATTTGGTACAGAAATTCTCATTGTTTGTACAACATAACTTTGAGATAAACTTTTATATTGGAAACATTATTATAATTTTATATTAGAAACTTAATATTAGAGACACTGTAGGTAAGGCAAAGCTTAGTCAAAGTATGAAAATAAATTTAATTACAAATTAGTATTTTGACTTATTTTAATTAAATAGGAGCCTATCAGTTCATTCATCTCTCATTTAAGCTTTTATTATTAATGAACATTAGAGACTTAAACACTATAGATTTATCATCTTATCATCTAAATTTATAGAAGATGGATCTAAGAACAAACAAAAATAGATATCTCAACATTTCAGTAATTAAATTTTATATTATAAATTCTTAGCTTCAATTATTTATTCAATAGCAAACCTATAGCCTGTAATTGTATACAATAAGGAGAATTTTTTACAGAGGCTAGTAGTTGGCTATAGGCCTAAAAATTTCAAAGCAAAGCTAAAAGCCAAATTGGAAAGCATTAAGTTTGAACACAAAATGATGAATTGAAAAGTTTTTATTATAGTTATGGAAAATATTTTTCCGACTGTTCCAAGGCGCTTCTTTCAATTTCTTAGCATTTTAAAGGGTTTTGTATTTAAAAAGAGAATTTTAAGATGTTATATACACTGTTGACTGTTGCAAAAATTTTGCTTGACAAGACCATGATCCGTTTCATTGAAAATATTCTCTTTGAAATCGTCTGAGTACGAAAATTATAACAGAATTAAACGATTTACGACTCGTGAACTCTATGCACCGAAATAGAGTTAACGCGTCGATATCCAGATAGACACGAACAAATTGGGTATATATAACATAGGGTTTATTAATCATTTAGGCTTTAATTGTAAAAATAATTACTTTGGTAGCCAGTATTTGAGATGTGACATACACTTCAGCCCTTAATCACTGTCTCTAGGCAAAATGTAAAGCAGCTTCCCGTAAGTCCCTGACCCCAATGGCAATATACTCCTGTAGAAAAAATTATTGAATCTGTTTCTTGACCGAAATCTTTCATCTTCATGATTTTGATTACGCATACATAAATTGTATCGATCAAAATCCCTAATAAAAATTTTTTCACAAATATGACTCTGTGCGACAGAAAACACATGAAGACGATCGCAATTTTCCAAGCGCGGTATAAATTGGTGCCTTACAAAAACGCCTGAATTGCATTTCCTTATCTCTATATTTGATGCCGCGTAGGTATTGATCGATTAATATAGTAAAACACTCGCACGACATTATTATTGATTCATCACAAATGCGTCGTTTGTGCAGAATATAACAGCTAGCCAAAATGAATGAATTAAAACAGACGACGAAGGAACGAAGGAAAAATGATATTATCGACTTTTCCTTCCGCGCTACTTTCAGTACAATAATTCAAAAGTAGAAAATACCAGCCTACTACGAAGTTAGTTCTAAAGCTAAAATGCGTGAGCTGTAAATGACAGAAAGTTCTTTATGTCATTCTAGAACATTTGTGATTTGTACATGTGCATATCGAATAAGTTTTCAATATCACATCCACAACCACCAAAACAGAAATGCTTAAAAACTATAAGGTTCAATTCTTATTAATAAAACCATTACAGTACTGCCCAATCAATATAAGAAAGCAAGTATGATTTATAAAGCAATAAAACTTCACAATTACAGCTCAGATTCGATTCCAATATGAGATTTCGGTCAATTGAAAACTACAGATTCACGGCCTGATTACAGGCTGAGTCCAGCCAATCAGGCTATTTGACCTGCGGCCGCTTGCAGCTGAGCCTGCTGCGTTCACCGTCAAGCCAGTAGCTGAGCCACCCGCTGCAGACGCGGTCGGTGCATTTGTGCCGCTTGCTGCTGCCGCCGTTCTCCGTCTCCCCTGGCCGGCAGCAGCAACCAGCTGGTGCAGCAGCAACAAAATCTGGTCGGTCTTGGCGTCCAGCCGATTAACCTGCTGCTCGAGCCGCTGCATCCGGTTGAGCACAGTAGGCCGATGGCGCTCGCTGGTGCCTCGATCGCGAGCGCCGGACCAGCTGGGCGGCTTTCCGAGCGTTTGGTCCAGTCTGCGCGACGAGGGGAGGTTGGGCTTTGCATATCGATTACTTTCCTCTATATCTGTCACCGCCATCTTCTTCCAAGCACATTCTAGAGGACTGTCTACACCCTACGGAAGTTTTTCTGAAAGATATGCAGTCACCATTTTTCCAAGAACCGTCATTAACATTTCTAGGCTTGTTTTAGAGGCCTGTCACCGCCCTGCCAGAATGGTTCTAGAGGACTGTCACCGCCCTACCAGAATGATTCTAGAAGACTGTCACCGCCCTACCAGAATGTTTCTAGAAGACTGTCACCGCCCTACCAGAATGATTCTAGAAATGATTGTCAAAACCATTCCCAGATCTTCCCAGAGCACCGTAAACCACCTGTCCCAATTGCTAACCTTCTTTGCAGCTCCTTGATCCGCACCATCATGTTGAGGTGTCCCTGCGAGTACTGCTCAATGACGTCACGCACGTCGTACGGTTTTCTGGCTTGCTGAAAAAATCATTGAATAAATAATGATTGACAACTTTGGGTGCTACTGTACATGAAATCTGTTGAGTTGCGGCCAGGTAAAAGTGCATTTCTACCGAAGCCTTGCACCCCCTTACCCGAAAATTTTTTCTGGCCACAAAGTAGCGAATCCTTCGAATGACGCGGATGGCCGCCATCTGGGCCTCGGACAGCCTTCGAGGTGGGGGGGTAGTTAAATTTGACAGACTCTTACATATTTACATACATAACTCATCTTCTCAATCTCCAATAGATGCAGGAAAGTGCCGATAAATCGCTTGACAGTCTCCAATAAATCAAGGTATCTCGCTAATGCAATTTAAATCGATCGACTACCGATATGTTGTGTAAATCACTTCGAAATTGAAATCTTCGTTTTGAAATCGAAATTGTAAAATGGAAATGATAATTGAGCAGCTCACTGGACAGGTTTGCCTGCTTCCTGTTCTGGCTCGCTGGTGAGAGGATCCAGGTCTGCGTCCGACGTGTCTGGAAAACGAAATTTGATTGACAGCTGATGGAGCCGGTTGGGTTGGATGCCCCGCCACTTCTCGCGTCTAAATGAGCTTAATTAGCCCGACTGGCATGTCTGATTTCAGAGAAATCTCGTCCAGCATCTTTGATTGTGTTCAAATCTAGTGGCTTTTTATTGTCATTTTTGATGCATCTCGCATAAATATTCCCATTCAGTGCTGTTCCCGTTTCTTTATATAGTTTATCCACCGTTCACTTTCATCTCCTTCTCCCCCATCTCCAATCTTCTCCATCTCCTATCTCCAAACTCCCCCATTTCCCTCCCCATCCCCAATCTTTCCCATCTCCCCATCCCCAATCTTCCCCATCTCCCCATCCCCAATCTTCCCCATCTCCCCATCCCCAATCTTCCCCATCTCCCCATCCCCAATCTTCCACATCTCCCATCCCCAATCTTCCCCATCTCCCCATCCCCAATCTTCCCCATCTCCCCATCCCCAATCTTCCCCATCTCCCCATCCCCAATCTTCCCCATCTCCCCATCCCCAATCTTCCCCATCTCCCCATCCCCAATCTTCCACATCTCCCATCCCCAATCTTCCCCATCTCCCCATCCCCAATCTTCCCCATCTCCCCATCCCCAATCTTCCCCATCTCCCCATCCCCATCTTCCACATCTCCCATCCCCAATCTTCCCCATCTCCCCATCCCCAATCTTCCCCATCTCCCCATCCCCAATCTTCCCCATCTCCCCATCCCCAATCTTCCCCATCTCCCCATCCCCAATCTTCCCCATCTCCCCATCCCCAATCTTCCCCATCTCCCCATCCCCAATCTTCCCCATCTCCCCATCCCCAATCTTCCCCATCTCCCCATCCCCAATCTTCCCCATCTCCCCATCCCCAATCTTCCCCATCTCCCCATCCCCAATCTTCCCCATCTCCCCATCCCCATCTTCCACATCTCCCCATCCCTATCTTCCCCATCTCCCCATCCCCTATCTTCCCCATCTCCCCATCCCATATCCTCCCATTCGAACCATTCAGCCCTCTGGTGGCGCCGTCGTCGCCCTCCGAGACGCCGCCGCAGCCGCTGCTGGCATCCTTGGACTGCCTGCTGCCGGACCTCCGCTTCCTCGAGCTCAGTACAGAGGCGCGCCTGGCAACAATAGCTCGAAAGTCGCCGCCGCAGCGCTGCACGGAGAATGGCGGTGAGGACGGCTGATTGCTGGGCTGATCTGACTGCTGCTGTTGCTGCTGCTGTTGCTGCTGCTGTTGCTGCTGCTGGTACAGGTGCGCGCTGATGTGTTGGTGATGTCTCTGCTGCTGCATCGGCACCGTGAATACCTTCCAGGTGGCGGTCGAGTGGCTGGCGGCCGAGGATGCATGGCAGCGCCAGAGGCACTGCGGAGGTCAGATAGAATGACAATTGCGCCTGACACTTATCCCGATACTTTCCCGTGACTCTTGCCCCTGACACTTTCCCCTGACACTTGCCCCTGACACTTGCCCCTGACACTTGCCCCTGACACTTGCCCCTGACACTTGCCCCTGACACTTGCCCCTGACACTTGCCCCTGACACTTGCCCCTGACACTTGCCCCTGACACTTGCCCCGGACACTTGCCCCTGACACTTGCCCCTGACACTTGCCCCTGACACTTGCCCCTGACACTTGCCCCTGACACTTGCCCCTGACACTTGCCCCTGACACTTGCCCCTGACACTTGCCCCTGACACTTGCCCCTGACACTTGCCCCTGACACTTGCCCCTGACACTTGCCCCTGACACTTGCCCCTGACACTTGCCCCTGACACTTGCCCCTGACACTTGCCCCTGACACTTGCCCCTGACACTTGCCCCTGACACTTGCCCCTGACACTTGCCCCTGACACTTGCCCCTGACACTTGCCCCTGACACTTGCCCCTGACACTTGCCCCTGACACTTGCTCCTGACACTTGCCCCTGACACTTGCCCCTGACACTTGCCCCTGACACTTGCCCCTGACACTTGCCCCTGACACTTGCCCCTGACACTTGCCCCTGACACTTGCCCCTGACACTTGCCCCTGACACTTGCCCCTGACACTTGCCCCTGACACTTGCCCCTGACACTTGCCCCTGACACTTGCCCCTGACACTTGCCCCTGACACTTGCCCCTGACACTTGCCCCTGACACTTGCCCCTGACACTTGCCCCTGACACTTGCCCCTGACACTTGCCCCTGACACTTGCCCCTGACACTTGCCCCTGACACTTGCCCCTGACACTTGCCCCTGACACTTGCCCCTGACACTTGCCCCTGACACTTGCCCCTGACACTTGCCCCTGACACTTGCCCCTGACACTTGCCCCTGACACTTGCCCCTGACACTTGCCCCTGACACTTGCCCCTGACACTTGCCCCTGACACTTGCCCCTGACACTTGCCCCTGACACTTGCCCCTAATACTCGCCCCTGACACTTAGCTGCAATAACACACCTGGATTAGCGTGGCGGCCGCCGGAATCTGCCTGTTGAAATGTTTCTGCCGTTGCTTCTGCTGCACTTTCAGGGCGAATCCGGAACCGAGGATGCCCTGCGTTGGGGAAGAGGAGACTTTGGTTGCTAAGGAATTGGGGATCAAGCTGAGACGGACGTGACGGAAAGTTTTGGGGATCCTGGGGTTTATATTATTATGGAAAATACGGAATAATCCATATGAGATTCTGGAGGTACAGTTTGTGGGTTTCTGGAGGTATAGTCTATGTGATTCTAGGGGTATAGTCTATGAGATTCTGGGGGTATAGTCCATAAGATTCTGGAGGTATAGTCTATGAGATTCTGGAGGTATAGTCTATGTGATTCTAGGGGTATAGTCTATGAGATTCTGGGGGTATAGTCCATAAGATTCTGGAGGTATAGTCTATGAGATTCTGGAGGTATAGTCTTTGGGATTCTGGAGGTATAGTCTATGGGATTCTGGAGGTATAGTCTATGGGATTCTGGAGGTATAGTCTATGGGATTCTGGAGGTATAGTCTATGGGATTCTGGGGGTATAGTCTATGAGATTCTGGGGGTATAGTCTATGAGATTCTGGGGGTATAGTCTATGGGATTCTGGAGGTATAGTCTATGGGATTCTGGAGGTATAGTCTATGGGATTCTGGGGGTATAGTCTTTGGGATTCTGGAGGTATAGTCTATGGGATTCTGGGGGTATAGTCCATAAGATTCTGGGGGTATAGTCTATGGGATTCTGGAGGATTAGTCTGTGGGATTCTACGGGATTAATGGTCTATAAGGTATTATGGTGGTACTCTGAGCTTTCTGAGATTTGAATTCTGTGGTCTGCAAGTACTTTTTGCTTACTGCAGGACTTCTCCGATATTCCGTGTTCCCTTCTAGGAAAGATTCTAGAAAATACCGCCAGCAAGAGGAAATGGAATAAATAAAAGCGAAACCTCACCGATGGCAGTGCGAAAAACGATATGGCAAAAACTGAGAAGCACGAGGCAACAATTTTGCCTGTCCAAGTGCGGGGCACCGTGTCCCCATAGCCAATGGTGGTCACTGTGATGACGCCCCACCACAGCGCATCAGCGTAAGAATTGAAGTCCGTTGACCGGTTGCTGTCCTCTCCGTCAGTTTTCTCCGCGAGGAACACGAAGTAGGATGAAAATATGAGGCCGAGAAATCCGATGTACAGGGTTGTGATGAGCTCCTGCGGTGTGGGGAACTCAGTTTTGATTAGATGTGCACCAGTCTATGACCCCCCTAGCTGCAGGTGTGAGGGGTCATCAGCCCTCACTAGCTCACCTGTCTGTGGATGATGTGCACTCAGTCTTTGACCCCCTAGCTGCAGGTGTGAGGGGTCACCAGCTCTCACTCGCTCACCTGTCTGTGGATGTACACCACGCTGCCCAGCAGTCTCCAGGTGCCTCCCTGCCTGTCCACATGCAGCATTCGCAGTATCTGTAGAAAGCGCACTCCACTAAAAATATAGGAGACAGCCGCTCATGAGGATGCTAGCATTTGCTCCTCATATTCGGCACTAAAGTACTAATTAGTGCGGACTAATTATAAATGATCATTAGCGATTTGGCTGTATTCTTGTGTTCCTTCGTGACTCATTGCCTGTCCTTGGTTTTTCTTGCCTTGGCTTAGCCCAGCGTATGCAGACTTAGCTCCTCGATCTATGATATATGCTCAGATTTCTAGCGAACTAATGTTAGGGATATTATTGGGATGGAGCTTTAAAAAAGGTCAAGTTTTGTTTGCCAGCGACGCGAGTGTCTTGAGACACAATTGGTGGCTAATAGAGTCTGTTAACCGGTTCATCATGGAGCCATTTCATTGGAGAGAGTCACTCCATCGGAGAGTCACTCGATCGGAGAGTCACTCGATCGGAGAGTCACTCGATCGAAGAGTCACTCGATCGGAGAGTCCCTCCACCGGAGAGTCACTCCATCGGAGAGTCACTCCGTCGGAGAGTCACTCGATCGGAGAGTCACTCCATCGGAGAGTCACTCCATCGGAGAGTCACTCCATCGTAGAGTCACTCCTTCGGAGAGTCACTCGATCGGAGAGTCACTCCATCGGAGAGTCACTCCATCGTAGAGTCACTCCATCGGAGAGTCACTCCATCGTATCAATGAGTCACTCCATCACATCAATGAGTCACAACATCATATAAATAAGTCACTACAAAACTGGGTCGCTCTATCCATAACTGATTCACTCCATAAATGGGTCACTCCACCGGGGATGCACACTCAAGCGCTCACCTCGCACGCTATCAAAGCTTAGCTGTTAATTATACCATAGAAGCAGCTCAACTCACCGAATAGCCGAGGTGGCAAACACCTGCCCGTTGCTGCCCGCAGCCAGCACAACCAGGCTGGCCACAACCACGATCAGGTCTGTTTGTCGAGGCGAAGGAGTGGCGTATCACGGTAGAATTAAAAGCGAAATCCTCTAATAAAAGCATCTCGCTTTCTTCTTAGGCCCCTAGCAACTACAGCTGCGGGGTGAACACAACGCCATCTTCTGTAATTGGCCTAATTTCAGTAATGGACTCTATAATTTGATTGCTTCTCAGCTTTCAATGTGTATTTAGGCTCATGTGCCTTCTCTAGAACCCCCTCATCACTCTCCCTCATCCTCCCATCACTCTTCCACATCAATCCCACCACTCACTCCCACATGTAGCCCATCACTCACTCCCACATCTAGCCCACCACTCTCTCCCACATCAATCCCACCACTCTCTCCCACATCTAGCCCATCACTCACTCCCACATCAATCCCACCACTCTCTCCCACATCTAGCCCATCACTCACTCCCACATCTAGCCCACCACTCTCTCCCACATCTATCCCACCACTCTCTCCCACATCTATCCCACCACTCTCTCCAACATCTATCCCACCACTCTCTCCCACATCTATCCCACCACTCTCTCCCACATCTATCCCACCACTCACTCCCACATCCCCACATCTATCCCACCACTCTCTCCCACATCTATCCCACCACTCTCTCCCACATCTATCCCACCACTCTCTCCCACCACTCACTCCCACATCTAGCCCATCACAAGCCGCAATCTTAGCCAATGAGGCTAGCTTAAACTATTAGGTTACGTAAGGCTAGATAAGAAGTCAATCCAATCAATGTAATGCGAACTACATGTACATTGAAGATGCACAACACCTGAGGGAAAGAGCCCGACGCCCATCCGATGGCACCAATCTAAACAGTTCAAGAATGGAGCCAGTCGAGGGAAACAGAAGTCCCTCGTGCCTGTATTGGTATCAAGGCTTCCTGTATCGCAAGGACAGTGTTCTATTCTTAGCTACTGAACATTTTAGCAGTTTGAATTTGAAAATTTTAAGTCTGAACATTTTAACTTTGTGACAAATAAATATAGAGAAAATAAAGCTTCGTGACTTAGTGCCGGATAGTCGTAAAAATGGTCTGTGCGCTTATGTCTCAGCCGTAAAAATGGTCTGCGCGCTTATGTCTCAGCCATAAAAATGGCCTGCGCGCTTATGTCTCAGCCATAAAAATGGCCTGTGCGCTTATGTCTCAGCCATAAAAATGGCCTGCGCGCTTATGTCTCAGCCATAAAAATGGCCTGCGCGCTTATGTCTCAGCCGTAAAAATGGTCTGCGCGCTTATGCCTCAGCCGTAAAAATGGTCTGCGCGCTTATGTCTCAGCCATAAAAATGGCCTGCGCGCTTATGTCTCAGCCATAAAAATGGCCTGTGCGCTTATGTCTCAGCCATAAAAATGGCCTGCGCGCTTATGTCTCAGCCGTAAAAATGGTCTGCGCGCTTATGCCTCAGCCGTAAAAATGATCTGCGCGCTTATGCCTCAGCCGTAAAAATGGTCTGCGCGCTTATGTCTCTGCCGTAAAAATGGCCTGCGCGCTTATGTCTCAGCCGTAAAAATGGTCTGCGCGCTTATGCCTCAGCCGTAAAAATGGTCTGCGCGCTTATGTCTCTGCCGTAAAAATGGTCTGCGCGCTTATGTCTCAGCCGTAAAAATGGTCTGCGCGCTTATGTCTCAGCCGTAAAAATGGTCTGCGCGCTTATGTCTCTGCCGTAAAAATGGCCTGCGCGCTTATGTCTCAGCCGTAAAAATGGTCTGCGCGCTTTTGTCTCTGCCGTAAAAATGGCCTGCGCGCTTATGTCTCAGCCTTAAAAATGGCCTGCGCGCTTATGTCTCAGCCGTAGAAATGGCCTGCGCGGTAAAGTCACTGGTTTTTGCGCGCTTGTTCCCACACTTGCCAAACAATGCACATGCGCGCTTCTGTCACGCGCGCTTATTCAGCCCTCCCACTCAAACTAACCCTAGTTTCCGCCACCCTCTCTTCTAGCAGGCCCAGTAGAGCTAAAAACAGGCAAAGTAATTATCGAGACTCGATCTGTTTGAGCTGGCCTTCCCCGAGTCCCATGCCTTTTATTCTCGGGCATTTTCTCATAATTACACACGAGAGAGACACGGCGCAGACTTGAGTTTCCTATTTAGGAAACAAAGGCCCGCAACTCGTCTGTTTTACATAATACTAATGCTAAGATTGTCCGGCCCAAGGATTAGTAGCAACTTGACGCTATATGAGTTTATAGAACTAGACGAAGAAATAGTGATAAAAATAGAACTGAGTTATGACGCCATTCACCGATGACGCTGATCGGCTTGCGAGCGAATCTGAGGCGGCCGCGGAGGCCTATGTACTTGCTGCGGCAGCCGGCTGACCAGAGGCGGGTGACGTACTCCACACTGAAGAATATCACCAGCACCAGCTCCTTGGGAGGGGGGGGGACGGAGTTGGCTTGCTAGAAACAAATATTAAAAACTCCAATCTACCTCTTCCAATCTGCCTGTTCCAATCTGCCTGTTCCGATCTGCCTCTTCCAATCTGCCTGTTCCGATCTGCCTCTTCCAATCTGCCTGTTCCAATCTGCCTGTTCCAATCTGCCTGTTCCAATCTGCCTCTTCCAATCTGTCTTTTCCAATCTGCCTGTTCCAATCTACCTCTTCCAATCTGTCTGTTCCAATCTGCCTGTTCGAGTCTACCTGTTCCACATCTGCCTGTTCCAATCTGCCTGTTCCAATCTACCTGTTCCAATCTGCCTGTTCCAATCTACCTCTTCCAATCTACCTGTTCCAATCTGCCTGTTCCAATCTGCCTGTTCCAATCTACCTGTTCCAATCTGCCTGTTCCAATCTACCTGTTCCAATCTGCCTGTTCCAATCTACCTGTTCCAATCTGCCTGTTCCAATCTACCTCTTCCAATCTACCTGTTCCAATCTGCCTGTTCCAATCTACCTCTTCTAATCTGTCTGTTCCAATCTGCATGTTCCAATCTACCTGTTCCACATCTGCTTGTTCCAATCTGCCTGTTCCAATCTACCTGTTCCAATCTGCCTGTTCCAATCTACCTGTTCCACATCTGCTTGTTCCAATCTGCCTGTTCCAATCTACCTGTTCCAATCTGCCTGTTCTCTACCTCTTCTAATCTGTCTGTTCCAATCTGCCTGTTCCAATCTACCTGTTCCACATCTGCTTGTTCCAATCTGCCTGTTCCAATCTACCTGTTCCAATCTGCCTGTTCCAATCTACCTGTTCCACATCTGCTTGTTCCAATCTGCCTGTTCCAATCTACCTGTTCCAATCTGCCTGTTCCAATCTACCTGTTCCAATCTGCCTGTTCCAATCTACCTCTTCTAATCTACCTGTTCCAATCTGCCTGTTCCAATCTACCTCTTCCAATCTGTCCGTTCCAATCTGCCTGTTCCAATCTACCTGTTCCACATCTGCTTGTTCCAGTCTACCTGTTCCAATCTACTTGGTCCACTTTACGTCTTGATTTTTTAAAAACTTCTTAGGCTTTCACCTTATGCAAACCATGAGGCCAGACTCCATATTCCTTTCTGGTCGGCTCCAGAGTTCTTCTGAGCCGCGCACCTGCCAATCCATTCTGCCTGTAATTTTGCCTCAGAGACAGCAGCCGCTGCTTCTGGGCTTCTGCTATTCGATACCCTTGAAGTCTGGCTGGCTTCGAGCCCTGTTAATCAGCTTTTCTAAGGCTTTTCCTGCGGTGCCCCGCCCCGATATTCCTTCAAGTGAAAAATATTTGCCAGACTGGGCAAAGCGCTCTCTCTCTCTGTTTCTTTGTAAGCAACAGCAACAAGAGATCTGGGAACTTTCATCAGCTGCTCTAAGCGGCAAAAAAGCAAAAAAATGTTGTTAACAGTTAAGAAACAGAAGCCATGCTCAAACCACCCGGATCAGCAATCTGATTGCAGCACTGGATTAATTAAAAAATATTAATTTCAATGCCAATGTGACCTTCAGATTTGATTTGGTAGACTTGCTAAAAACCTGAGCAGGTTAAGTAAAAATTTTAACACAAACAATACATTTGCTGAATGCCAACACGTTTTGTCTTAACCGACGTCTTCATGGCAGGAAAATCTTTCTTTAATCAAGCCAGCCATGTTTATTGGCTGACCAAGATGGGGCCGTAGCCTAGTGGTCTAGCGCAGCGCTGCTGGGGTGCTGTTTCAGGAACACAGCCCATTGCTAAGCTTGTCGGCATGAAAATGTCGGAGATATGAAGTGTCGGAGATATGCAGTGTCGGAGATATGCAGTGTCGGAGATATGCAGTGTCGGAGATATGCAGTGTCGGAGATATGAAGTGTCGGAGATATGCAGTGTCGGAGATATGCAGTGTCGGAGATATGCAGTGTCGGAGATATGCAGTGTCGGAGATATGAAGTGTCGGAGATATGCAGTGTCGGAGATATGCAGTGTCGGAGAATGCAGTGTCGGAGATATGAAGTGTCGGAGATATGCAGTGTCGGAGATATGCAGTGTCGGAGATATGCAGTGTCGGAGATATGCAGTGTCGGAGATATGCAGTGTCGGAGATATGCAGTGTCGGAGATATGAAGTGTCGGAGATATGCAGTGTCGGAGATATGCAGTGTCGGAGATATGCAGTGTCGGAGATATGCAGTGTCGGAGATATGAAGTGTCGGAGATATGCAGTGTCGGAGATATGCAGTGTCGGAGATATGCAGTGTCGGAGATATGCAGTGTCGGAGTCGGAGATATGAAGTGTTGGAGATATGAAGTGTCGGAGAATGCAGTGTTGGAGATATGAAGTGTCGGAGATATGAAGTGTCGGAGATATGAAGTGTCGGAGATATGCAGTGTCGGAGATATGCAGTGTCGGAGATATGCAGTGTCGGAGATATGCAGTGTCGGAGATATGCAGTGTCGGAGTCGGAGATATGAAGTGTTGGAGATATGAAGTGTCGGAGAATGCAGTGTTGGAGATATGAAGTGTCGGAGATATGAAGTGTCGGAGATATGCAGTGTCGGAGATATGAAGTGTCGGAGATATGCAGTGTCGGAGATATGCAGTGTCGGAGATATGCAGTGTCGGAGATATGCAGTGTCGGAGATATGAAGTGTCGGAGATATGCAGCGTCGGAGATATGCAGTGTCGGAGATATGCAGTGTCGGAGATATGCAGTGTCGGAGATATGAAGTGTTGGAGATATGAAGTGTCGGAGTCGGAGATATGAAGTGTCGGAGATATGCAGTGTCGGAGATATGCAGTGTCGGAGATATGCAGTGTCGGAGATATGCAGTGTCGGAGATATGCAGTGTCGGAGATATGAAGTGTCGGAGATATGAAGTGTCGGAGATATGCAGTGTCGGAGATATGCAGTGTCGGAGATATGCAGTGTCGGAGAATGCAGTGTCGGAGATATGAAGTGTCGGAGATATGCAGTGTCGGAGATATGCAGTGTCGGAGATATGCAGTGTCGGAGATATGCAGTGTCGGAGATATGCAGTGTCGGAGATATGCAGTGTCGGAGATATGAAGTGTCGGAGATATGCAGTGTCGGAGATATGCAGTGTCGGAGATATGCAGTGTCGGAGATATGCAGTGTCGGAGATATGAAGTGTCGGAGATATGCAGTGTCGGAGATATGCAGTGTCGGAGATATGCAGTGTCGGAGATATGCAGTGTCGGAGATATGCAGTGTCGGAGATATGCAGTGTCGGAGATATGCAGTGTCGGAGTCGGAGATATGAAGTGTTGGAGATATGAAGTGTCGGAGAATGCAGTGTTGGAGATATGAAGTGTCGGAGATATGAAGTGTCGGAGATATGAAGTGTCGGAGATATGCAGTGTCGGAGATATGCAGTGTCGGAGATATGCAGTGTCGGAGATATGCAGTGTCGGAGATATGCAGTGTCGGAGTCGGAGATATGAAGTGTTGGAGATATGAAGTGTCGGAGAATGCAGTGTTGGAGATATGAAGTGTCGGAGATATGAAGTGTCGGAGATATGCAGTGTCGGAGATATGAAGTGTCGGAGATATGCAGTGTCGGAGATATGCAGTGTCGGAGATATGCAGTGTCGGAGATATGCAGTGTCGGAGATATGAAGTGTCGGAGATATGCAGCGTCGGAGATATGCAGTGTCGGAGATATGCAGTGTCGGAGATATGCAGTGTCGGAGATATGAAGTGTTGGAGATATGAAGTGTCGGAGTCGGAGATATGAAGTGTCGGAGATATGCAGTGTCGGAGATATGCAGTGTCGGAGATATGCAGTGTCGGAGATATGCAGTGTCGGAGATATGCAGTGTCGGAGATATGAAGTGTCGGAGATATGAAGTGTCGGAGATATGCAGTGTCGGAGATATGCAGTGTCGGAGATATGAAGTGTCGGAGATATGAAGTGTCGGAGATATGCAGTGTCGGAGATATGAAGTGTCGGAGATATGCAGTGTCGGAGATATGAAGTGTCGGAGATATGCAGTGTCGGAGATATGCAGTGTCGGAGATATGAAACCCCCTGGCGCTCTGGTGTGCCGGCGTCCCAGGCTCGATTCCAAGTACAGTCACATTAATCTGGGGCCTGCTCAGGGGTGTCGGTGAAGTGGGCAGTAATGCCTCTCGCCGGTTAGCTTTTATTTAGTTATTTAGTCAACCTCAGAATACCCTGGACTCGCGCTGCTAAACTCTGTCAATTGAGCATTTTCAGTTAACTCACTTAAGTTTTAGACACTTACTTTGTTTAGCCAACAGCGATCAGATGCCTTGAGCACACAGTGATGAAGAACTGACCAGCGCATATTTTTTTTTATGAGTATCAGTGAACCCCTGCGGCATCAGGCATCACACCCGTCCCAATGGCAACCCGGTGTTGGAAAGGGAAATGAACAGGATAAGAGATGGAAGCAGAAGAACTATAGAATTAATAGACAGGAAATTGAGTGCAAGCTGAAGGAAATAAGCCATGCCTGTTCTCACCATCCAGAAGAGCGTCTCGTTGGCAAACTCGGCGTACTCCTCGATGGTTGACAGGACGCTGAAGATGAGGCAGATCAGCACCATCATGAAGCTGGAAGAGCGTTATTGACGAGGATGTGTGTAAAAATTATGACATTTCATTTGACATTTCACTGACACGGCTCAGTGACTTGTAGGTCTGGCATGCATTCTAAAAGAGCCCCATTACTCAGCCAGGCTGCAACTGCAGTCAGCACCCGTAGCTCAAATCTCTCATCTCATCTGGCCTCGTGCAATTCTCGCCAACCCCGAGAGTGTCGGCGGAATGGGCCATGTAAACTAGCGAGCCAACCCGCCAAGTCTTACACCAAGAAGTGGTACAGAAAGCACTTCCAGCCGGCCGGTCTTTCCAGGAAATTGTAGATTCTTGTCCGAGTGGACAGGTGAGCGGGAAGCATCCGGGCCCGCTGCAGCTGGTACTGCCGCATCAGGTCGTCCAGGTGCTTCATCGTCCCTGGCGATTCGTCGGCCGTCGCCGATCTCGACGCCATCTCGGCGTCTTCCCCGCGGCTGATCTTCGATGATGTCGACAGTCGGTGGTGTCGCTGCTGCGCCGACGTTGTCGTCGGCCCGTTGCCGGCAGACGACCCCGACGCTCGGAGTTCGATAGAGTCTGGCGGCAGCGGCGACGGTGGCGGCGGTGGGGGCGCCCGCGGCGGCAGTAGGAGCCGCCGACTGCTGTCAGCTGACATTTCTGTGTATCGAAAGAGTCGATGACAACCTAGGTGAACAATGCCGGTCTAAAAATACGTGCCCTGACAAGCGAATATGTAGCCTGCAGTGACCAGGTGTATAAGTACGTGTGCTTGTACTCAAAGCTCAGAGGGTCTGGGGAGCTATTAGCGTGGGGATTGAGCAGGTCGGGATGAATTCTCCCCATTGGCTGCATGGCTGACTTGCAGTCTGTGACGTTGCAAAATGCATCATAAATAATGAAAGTAGAAGAGTGCGGTAGCTACGCGGAAACTCGCTGGATCGGCCGGCTTTCGATGCAAGACATTTACAGTTTAAAACACTACTTAGATTATTAACAATATTTCTCCTTACGAGCGGATGGACTTCCGAATGTCAAATGTTTTGTTTGACTTTTTCAGTTAAAAGTAAAGTTCGTTTGGTTTGTTACTAACAGAACATTTTGTTTGATTACGAGTATTTCAGCAAACAGGATGAACGGTAGCTGGGGTTTGCAAAGCATTGATATGGCCTGTCCCCCATGCATATTAATGATAATCTCTTAATTTGACTTGTAAATAGTTTGGACATAGTTTCATACCAGGAGAATTTATCAATTGACTTTACGTAGGAAACATAGAGCTTGAGAGTCGATGAAAACGTTTAGTATTCTAAGTTTGAAGAAAATCGGTCAAGAATTGCAATCTCTAGAGCGTTATGGACAAACATACAAACCTTAGAGATTTAGTATATTTAGATGGTGTAAACCCGATCGGATTAGTCTATTATTGTGCCAGAGTGTATCTAGTATTCTATGGTCTAAACCCCGTGGATTAGTCTATGGTTCTGCCAAGAACGCAAGGCAATCTTATTGCCTGTGTGGCTCCTCAAGCAGAGAAAAAACAAAAAAAACCAATCACAATGTTCAAAGTCATGCAAAAAACAAATTAATAGTTAATAGCTCTAGGGTCAAAGCGGCACACGACCGCGACCTCGGGCGCGAGTATATTTGCCAATTCACTTCAATGATTGCATTGCTAGAGAGAATAATAATAATATAATAATTTATAGGCATGAGTATGCAGTAAAGCATTATGATGCACATGTGGAGACGAAAGCAGTACGACAGACAGACAGGCAGGCAAACAGACGTACAGACAGACAACACTCTAAAAAGCAACAATGACAATCAAATCTCGCTAGATCAAAGCAGAGCCCAAAGCATCAATAATTCAAGAAGCTCTGCTAGAAGGTAGCTGAGAGAACAAAAAATGACAAGTATTTTTTGGCCATAATTAAAGAAAATAACAAAGAGAAAAAAAATACTCGAATTTTCCAGATGACCGAACTGTCTTAGTCGATTTTTGAAAGCAGAGCATAACAAAATTAATTAGTAACTGTGGTGGACAACCGGGGGCAGAAGAGCTTGCTAAATTAAGCGAATAAGGATCTGGCCAGCAAGCAAGAAGACCAAGCCAATTCAAAAGCACTCTAGCAGATGCAGGGGCAGAAAAACAGCTGCATCTTACATGTACAATTAATTAGCTCCTACTCAAGATCAGTTGCTTGTCTAATTTTTTTCAAACACCTCAGTAATTGTAAGCAATAAAATATAATTAGCCGATAAAGCACGCGGAAACGACTATAAGTATGAGAATAATTGGAAAAATTAGATGGCAAGAATTGCGGTACCGCTTTCGAAAAAATTGAGTATGCCCAATATTACTATGTTTTAGCATGATAACTGGCATAAATGAGGGTGAGTCCAAGGCGGAAGGGGTTGCTGATCTGATAAGGGTGAGTACACTGTGGGCGGCAGGGGTTGCTGATCTGATAAGGGTGAGTACACTGTGGGCGGCAGGGGTTGCTGATCTGATAAGGGTGAGTACACTGTGGGCGGCAGGGGTTGCTGATCTGATAAGGGTGAGTACATTGTGGGCGGCAGGGGTTGCTGATCTGATAAGGGTGAGTACATTGTGGGCGGCAGGGGTTGCTGATCTGATAAGGGTGAGTCATTGTGGGCGGCAGGGGTTGCTGATCTGATAAGGGTGAGTACATTGTGGGCGGCAGGGGTTGCTGATCTGATAAGGGTGAGTACATTGTGGGCGGCAGGGGTTGCTGATCTGATAAGGGTGAGTACACTGTGGGTGGCAGGGGTTGCTGATCTGATAAGGGTGTACATTGTGCGGCATTGTTTATAACAATCAACAACATTTAAAAGTTGCGAAATATAATCTATCAAATTCTTAACGTTAAACAGCAGTGCAAAAGAAGCAAGTACGCTACTTGAAGTAGCAACAACGGTGCCATCTAAAACTATCAACACAGATATTAGAGGAAAAGCCAGAAAACAGTGTAGAGGCAATGCTGAATTGCCAGATATCACACGCAATTGTCATCCATATAACGGGGAATAACTGACAGTCAGTAATAAGCAGGCAGATTCAGCGTGAATCAACTCATCAAAGCATAATTATATATTCACGAAGAGAAACAACGACAGTGCCACTAGACTAGATGGTGGTTTAAAAGTTTAAAAGCTAGCTTCACTTAAGCGATTGTACCAAACATCATTAGACGAGTTAAACATTATATATTATTGTCAGCTGTTAAAATAGGCGAACGATGAAAAATACTAGCGTATTAATTTTGCTTGTTTCATAGCCACCGGCTGGGGTGACTGCACAGCGGGGGCTGGGGGGGTTGGTCTGGGGTGCCTGCACAGCGGGGGCTGGGGGTTGGTCCGGGGTGCCTGCACAGCGGGGGCTGGGGGTTGGTCTGAGGTGACTGCACAGCGGGGGCTGGGGGTTGGTCTGGGGTGACTGCACAGCGGGGGCTGGGGGTTGGTCTGGGGTGACTGCACAGCGGGGGCTGGGGGTTGGTCTGGGGTGACTGCACAGCGGGGGCTGGGGGTTGGTCCGGGGTGCCTGCACAGCGGGGGCTGGGGGTTGGTCTGGGGTGACTGCACAGCGGGGGCTGGGGGTTGGTCCGGGGTGCCTGCACAGCGGGGGCTGGGGGTTGGTCTGGGGTGACTGCACAGCGGGGGCTGGGGGTTGGTCTGGGGTGACTGCACAGCGGGGCTGGGGGTTGGTCCGGGGTGCCTGCACAGCGGGGGCTGGGGGTTGGTCTGGGGTGACTGCACAGCGGGGGCTGGGGTTGGTCTGGGGTGACTGCACAGCGGGGGCTGGAGGTTGGTCTGGGGTGACTGCACAGCGGGGGCTGGGGGTTGGTCCGGGGTGCCTGCACAGCGGGGGCTGGGGGTTGGTCTGGGGTGACTGCACAGCGGGGGCTGGGGGTTGGTCTGGGGTGACTGCACAGCGGGGGCTGGGGGTTGGTCTGGGGTGACTGCACAGCGGGGGCTGGGGGTTGGTGATTGGTCTGGGATGACTGCACAGCGGGGGCTGGGGGTTGGTGATTGGTCTGGGGTGACTGCACAGCGGGGGCTGGGGGTTGGTCTGGGGTGACTGCACAGCGGGGGCTGGGGGTTGGTCTGAGGTGACTGCACAGCGGGGGCTAGGGGTTGGTCTGGGGTGACTGCACAGCGGGGGCTGGGGGTTGGTCTGGGGTGACTGCACAGCGAGGGCTGGGGGTTGGTGATTGGTCTGGGATGACTGCACAGCGGGGGCTGGGGGTTGGTCTGGGGTGCCTGCACAGCGGGGGCTGGGGGTTGGTGATTGGTCTGGGGTGCCTGCACAGCGGGGGCTGGGGTTGGTGATTGGTCTGGGGTGACTGCACAGCGGGGGCTGGGGGTTGGTCCGGGGTGCCTGCACAGCGGGGGCTGGGGTTGGTCTGGGGTGACTGCACAGCGGGGGCTGGGGTTGGTCTGGGGTGACTGCACAGCGGGGGCTGGGGGTTGGTCTGGGGTGACTGCACAGCGGGGGCTGGGGGTTGGTCCGGGGTGCCTGCACAGCGGGGGCTGGGGGTTGGTCTGGGGTGACTGCACAGCGGGGGCTGGGGGTTGGTCTGGGGTGACTGCACAGCGGGGGCTGGGGGTTGGTCTGGGGTGACTGCACAGCGGGGGCTGGGGGTTGGTGATTGGTCTGGGATGACTGCACAGCGGGGGCTGGGGGTTGGTGATTGGTCTGGGGTGACTGCACAGCGGGGGCTGGGGGTTGGTCTGGGGTGACTGCACAGCGGGGGCTGGGGTTGGTCTGGGGTGACTGCACAGCGGGGGCTGGGGGTTGGTGATTGGTCTGGGATGACTGCACAGCGGGGGCTGGGGGTTGGTGATTGGTCTGGGGTGACTGCACAGCGGGGGCTGGGGGTTGGTCTGGGGTGACTGCACAGCGGGGGCTGGGGGTTGGTCTGGGGTGACTGCACAGCGGGGGCTGGGGTTGGTGATTGGTCTGGGGTGACTGCACAGCGGGGGCTGGGGGTTGGTCTGGGGTGACTGCACAGCGGGGGCTGGGGGTTGGTCTGGGGTGACTGCACAGCGGGGGCTGGGGGTTGGTCTGGGGTGACTGCACAGCGAGGGCTGGGGGTTGGTGATTGGTCTGGGATGACTGCACAGCGGGGGCTGGGGGTTGGTCTGGGGTGCCTGCACAGCGGGGGCTGGGGGTTGGTGATTGGTCTGGGGTGCCTGCACAGCGGGGGCTGGGGGTTGGTGATTGGTCTGGGGTGACTGCACAGCGGGGGCTAAAGAGCTTGGTCTGGGCTAGTCAAGTATAATAAAAGCATACTAATTGGTTTAACTAATCCGTTTAAATTTTAAGATAAGATTTTTATTATATAGACTTCACAACATTATTTATATATGCTAGAGTGCAATCAGCCAATATAGCGAAATCCCGGGACGAGACAGAGGACGGATGTCGCAACGCAAAGCGGCTAATGAGGCATTAGAGCTGATGAGGACACAAATTAGTACCTGCCAATTGGGTAATATCAGTGCCAATATCCTCACTGCGGATTAGCCAAAGAGGAGCTGCTAGACGAGGCGCCCAGCACCGGATGCCCGTGGTCTAATATAGCGCCCAGGTATTTGCCCAGACTGACTTCCGGTTCCTCTTCGTACTTTTTAGGGAAATCGTGACGCATCAGGCTCTCTAAGCCGACGCGTTCTTTGGGATTCTTGCGCAGGCAGCAGTCGACGAAGTCGCAGAATTCTTCGCTGAAGGCAAAGCTGGGCAGCTTGGGCGGCTGCTGGTAGACAATGTAGGATAGCAGCTCGAATATGGCCATCTGCTTCGGCCCGTTCTGGGGAGCCTCCATGCCTGCGGACATTTGTAGGAATTGGGTTGATGTCCGCTTCAGCCTACTTTTAGTAACAGCTATAATTATAAGGTGAAGACAGTTTACAAAGTTTAGGGTCATTATGAGGGAGTTTAGGGCGACTCCGAGGAAGTTCAGGGTGATTCTGAGGAAGTTCAGGGCGATCCTGAGGGAGTTCAGGGCGATCCTGAGGGAGTTCAGGGCGATCCTGAGGGAGTTCAGGGCGATTCTGTGGCATTTCAGGGGGATTCTGAGGCATTTCAGGGCGATTCTGAGGCATTTCAGGGTGATTCTGAGGAAGTTCAGGGCGATCCTGAGGGAGTTCAGGGCGATCCTGAGGGAGTTCAGGGCGATTCTGAGGCATTTCAGGGCGATTCCAAACAGATCATAAAATCGTTTTTTTAAGATTTCGAGCATTGGATATTTGATAATAGTTTACAAAAACTACAAATATTACAGATATTACAGTTTACAGATTTACTGAAATCGTGAGCTCACATCTCAGCCGTTTGCCAGTCTTGGCCGCTTCCATGTGCTCGCGCAGGTTCTGCTGCCTGTCGCTGCTGAATATGTTGGTGTAATCCCGGCTGTCCGGCTGCGGGATCGGGTACCGGCCCGTGGCCAGCTCGATCAGGCTGAGTCCCATCGACCAGATGTCGGACAGGATTGAGTACTCTTCGCCATTGAGCCTCTCCGGGGCCATGTAGGACCGGGTGCCCACGAAGCTGTTGGCCATGCTGTCAATCAGCTGGCCGGAGACGCCGAAGTCGCACAGTTTGCACTCGCCCTCCAGGTTGACGAGAATGTTTGACGGCTTTACGTCGCTGCGGGTTGAGGGAGAGACTTGCGGGTCAGTATGCGGAATCCCTGCTGACCCAGTGGGTCAGGGTTGCGGGTCAGTAGGCGGAATCCCTGCTGACCCAGTGGGTCAGGGTTGCGGGTCAGTAGGCGGAATCCCTGTTGACCCAGTGGGTCAGGGTTGCGGGTCGGTATTCGGAATCCCTGCTGACCCAGTGGGTCAGGGTTGCGGGTCGGTATTCGGAATCCCTGCTGACCCAGTGGGTCAGGGTTGCGGGTCAGTAGGCGGAATCCCTGCTGACCCAGTGGGTCAGGGTTGCGGGTCAGTATGCGGAATCCCTGCTGACCCAGTGGGTCAGGGTTGCGGGTCAGTAGGCAGAATCCCTGTTGATCCAGTGGGTCAGGGTTGCGGGTCAGTATGCGGAATCCCTGCTGACCCAGTGGGTCAGGGTTGCGGGTCAGTAGGCAGAATCCCTGTTGACCCAGTGGGTCAGGGTTGCGGGTCAGTATGCGGAATCCCTGTTGACCCTGTGGGTCAGGGTTGCGGGTCAGTATGCGGAATCTCTGTTGACCCAGTGGGTCAGGGTTGCGGGTCAGTAGGCAGAATCCCTGTTGACCCAGTGGGTCAGGGTTGCGGGTCAGTAAGCGGAATCCTTATTGACTCAACGGGTCAGCACGTGGGTCAGGATTAGAGTTCATGTTGACCCAGTGGGTCAGGATGACAAAACTCCGAAACTCACCGATGCAGGCAGTTGATATTCTGCCGAAGGTAGATGAGGCCCCGAAGCACAGAGAAGGTGATCTTAGACACGATAGGCTCGGGCAGCCGGCCGGCCTGCTTCAACACCAAGTCGAGCGAGCCAGCGTTCATGTACTCCATGCAGATGCTGATTGTGGCCGACGAGTCGACAAAGAATGCGCCGAAATAGCCCACAATGTACGGGCTGTTGCACGAGTGCAGCACCTGGCAGACGGTTCAATTATTATATTAGCTGAGAGTGCATGAGGATTGTGGAGTTCGAGTTTAAGGCAACTCTGAGGGAAGTTCGGGGTGATTCTCAGTGAGTTCAGGGTGATTCTGAGTGAGTTCAGGGTGATTCTGAGTGAGTTCAGGGTGATTCTCAGTGAGTTCAGGGTGATTCTGAGTGAGTTCAGGGTTGATTTTGAGTGAGTTCAGGGTGATTTTGAGTGAGTTCAGGGTGGTTCTGAGGGAGTTCAGGATGATTCTGAGGGAGTTCAGGGTGATTCAGAGGGAGTTCAGGGTGATTCTGAGTGAGTTCAGGGTGATTCTCAGTGAGTTCAGGGTGATTCTCAGTGAGTTCAGGGTTGATTCTCAGTGAGTTCAGGGTAATTTTGAGGGAGTTCAGAGTGATTTTGAGTGAGCTCAGGGTGGTTCTGAGGGAGTTCAGGATGATTCTGAGGGAGTTCAGGGTGATTCTCAGTGAGTTCAGGGTTGATTCTCAGTGAGTTCAGGGTGATTCTGAGGGAGTTCAGGGTGATTCTCAGTGAGTTCAGGGTGATTCTGAGGGAGTTCAGGGTGATTCTCAGTGAGTTCAGGGTGATTCTCAGTGAGTTCAGGGTGATTCTCAGTGAGTTCAGGGTGATTCTCAGTGAGTTCAGGGTGATTCTCAGTGAGTTCAGGGTGATTCTCAGTGAGTTCAGGGTGATTCTCAGTGAGTTCAGGGTGATTCTGAAGTAGTTCATGATGATTCTGAATGAGTTTAGGGTGATTCTCAGTGAGTTCAGGGTGATTCTGAGGGAGTTCAGTGTGATCTGCATGAGTTCAGGGTGATTCCGAGGGAGTACTTTAGGGTGATTTTAAGTGAGTTCAGGGTGATTCCAAACAAATCATAAAACATTTTTAATAGACTTCAACATAATAAATGTCTCAATACGACTATGGAGATGAAAAATTGATCAGCCAGAACTAACCTCCAACTCGCGAATAATCTGAGTGCGCACAGACGGCTTAATCTCCAGGTGGATCAGCTTCCTAGCCATCACCTGTTTAGTCGGCTTGTGCAACACTCGCTGTACAACACCGGAAGAGCCGCAGCCAAGCTCAACAATATCGGCAAAGTCGTCATTCTTCAGTTCGCCAATAGTGTGCTTGCGGCGCACAAACTCTACAAGCTTCTGTCGCTGGCTCTCGTCCAGCTCTTCGCCCTGCTCGTCCATCTTCTTCATCACTCGTTGCACATCGACTACGCCTGTGGCGCTTTTCTGCTCGGAGTCACTGCCGCTGCCGCCGCCGCCGCCGCCACCGCTTCCACCACCTGCGCTTGATGTTGGGATTGTCAAATTCATTAGGTTTTTACGACCGGCTCCTTCCATGCTTTGCTGGCAGTGGCTGCAATGTGTAGGCAAGTTACCCGTTACCTCAAATGTTACTGATAGTGTTCGTGCTTTAATGTGCACTATAGAGGGTTGATATCTAGGGGGTTGTAGCCTAGTGGTTAGAGCGTCGTACTCACGACTGAAAGGTCGGGGGTTCGATTCTCGACCTACTCGGAACAATTTGTGTCCTTGAGCAAGACACTCAACTCTGCATTGCTTCAGTTCACCCAAGTGGGTGCCAGCATTAGCTGGGGTAATAATTGAGGCTGTGTGGCGACCCCCCAGTCCTTGGACTGAACAGCCGTAACGCAGCCTTCAGATGCACCGCGCAATAGCTGCGGCTGAGCTGTCGGTTGCACATCTGGCCAGTAGGGTAGGCGCAATCAATTATTATTATTATATTTGCTCCAAGATCGTTTAACACTTGCAGGTGAGCTCGGCTCAGTCCTAGCATTGACTCGAGACAAACTGAGAATTACAGACCGCATCGATGAGGGGTACGGGCAGGACTCCTGGGAAGCTTCCAGGCAAGTAAGCCGCGTGTTCAGGTGCGCCGTCGTCACGGTACTTTGTTACTAGTTTCTTCTAGGGCAATGATTAGGGTCTCTGTCTAGTAGGTACAGGTTCTTCCCAGTCACCTGCTTTCACTACAAGTAGACTTGGCTAGACAACAATTACATCTCTGCCAAGGCTATTAGCCAGAAAAAAACACAAAATTGCATTCTTTTTTATCACGTTTAATTCTTTTATGCCAAAGGTTTGCCTCCGTGATGACACAGATTCAAGGAAGCGCTGATAAAAATTGATTTTCGGTTTTCAATTTGAAAAACCGCAACCAGCATTCTGATGCCATGGAAATAGAAAATCAATATTAAAAAAACAAAGCCAGTTGATGATAAAACCATTGAAAATGCGGAGACACTCCAAGGGTCTAGAAAGGCCCTGGGAAGGGTTGATGCGGATGTAGTATTCGAAAGTACAAACGCTGGCAGCTCTGATAATCCAGTTAAAATAGCCGAGTATATTGTAAGAGCCCTCAGCGCCATGCAATATTCAGAATGCCCTAAGAGGCATAGAGAGTAGCTAGGGATTGACTGTAGCTTAGAGATGCAAATGGGATGACCGAAATACCACGGCGAGATAATAGAGAATTATGGAACTAATTCAACAAATTAGCAGCAGTCAAGCTAGCAAACTGCGCGATCTAATAACACTTTGGCACTTTGCTATACTATGCTAATCCTTTATCTTTCCCTCATATCTGTATAAGCTGGATACGCTGTGAACAAAGCAAAGCATATCTGCTAATGGAAGCTTTTGCCAAAGTGAGAGACAGAGTGATACACAACTGCATATATGCGCAACTGCTGGCCGATCTGGCCACCGTAAATTGTGGTGGACCAGGGGTAAGTCGCAAAAATGCCACCCCAAAGAATACGGACGTAGTACTAATTAGATGCCGAGGCATTTAATATTATTAAATGATAAGACAGTCATAGTTACTCCTGCCGTTTACCCAAATCTGCGTTAATTTTGCTTTAGGGTTTCTTTCGCAGGTAAGTCACATTTTTGGTCAAAAAAATTGTCGCATGGCCAGTGTAAATCAGGGGGGTTGCGCTTGCGCATGTATGCACAACTGCATCTGGATGAGACAAACAATGGAGTGAAATACCTAGGCAATGTTGTGCACTATCTACCAGGGGATTCGTTTAACATACATACGATGTACATTGCTTTGCCAAATATAACTTCTGCTATGGCCAAACACCTGGCTGAAGCAGTTTCAAAGGTTAACTACCTGGCTGTCATGAGAGAAAACTACAATGTGATGCATGGTGCAAAGAGTGGGGCTGCTGTGTGCCTGAAGAACCATGGATCATTCACTAGCCTACTAGCCTTGTTGATTTTGGCAGATGCTCTCTGCACCACATGCACAATTTGGCTTATAACACTCCCCTATAACACGGGGGGGGGGGTTTCACTAGGCCGAAATTTCACTTTGCCAAAAGCATCTTCCTTCACAACGCCGAAACTTCATTAGGCCGAAACTTCACTTTGCCGAAAAATAATTTTAGCTGCCTCTTTCACTAGGCCGAAACTTCACTTTGCCGAAATGACTAGCACGCTCTTTCGTAAGGCCGAAACTTCATTAGGCCGAAACTTCACTTTGCCGAAAAAAAATTTTTAGCAGCCTCTTAGCCAAAAAACATTAACCAATAACAGACAACAGACCAGGCCTGCTAGGGCTCGTTCCCGCTAGCGGCTAGACGGAAGGGTATGAGCGAGCAATGTAAAAAATGGGGAAGAGTGGAGAGAGAATATGAGGCATATGAAAAATCACATGCTATTGTACATTGTATTTTTGATACTAAAAACAGTACAAATGTACGTTGAATTTCCAGTTAGTCATCGTAACTGCAGAGTCTAAAACTGTCTTTGTGCACACAAAAGACAGAGCTGAGGCAGGGCACATGCATTCATGATTTCAAGCTCCCTGCTTCTTCTTAGCTCTTAGTCTTTACTCATACTACGTAACTTAAAATACTTTTCCGAATGCCATGCGGACACACCTGCCGGGCCATGTCAGATTTAGCCGATTATTTTAATATCTTCTCGACTGCTGCGACTGCAGCGATGTCCAGTTGCGAAAATCAAATCAAATTGATCAGTTCCTCCACGCTCTCAATTCCACTCATAAGAACATAAAATTCACGGTTGAACATGCTGTTGACCAAAGACTCCCCTTCCTGGACATTGACATTGACTACAGTAAGGAAACCCTCTCCACAAAAGTCTTCCGTAAGCAAAGCTTTACCAATCTCATTCTCAACTTCCAAGCCACTTGCCCCAGACAATGGAAAACTAGGCTCGTGAGGTGTTTGCTCCATAGAGCTTTCACTACCTGTAACACCTGGATCAACTTTGACCGGGAGGTGCAGTTCCTCACCAGACTGTTCCATCAAAATGACTACCCCGTTTTCTGGTTCAAAAAATCATCAACAAGTTCATCTCGGACAAAATCACCAAACAAAAACCTGAGCAATCTGTTACCACTGAAGAATTTGAACCCATTCTGCATCTCCCCTTCCTCGGACCTCCATCTCTAGCCTTTAAAAACAGAATGCGTAGGTTATTCTTTGCCTCTTTCAATCGTAACATTCGGGTCGTCTTCCACACGAACAAGATTGGGAACTTTGTTAGCAGATTAAAGTCGCGTGTTCCTTGTACTCTGCGTGCAGGTGTTGTCTATCAATTTAACTGCTCTGTGGACCAGAGCGTCTCCTACGTGGGGAAAACCAAAAGACACCTACACACGAGGATCAGGGAACACTGGCTCAAACCATCTGCTATACAAACTCACCTCCTTGAATGCACTAACTGCAATGACTGCAAACCAGAAGAACACTTTAAAATCATTGACCAAAGCCATACTGACGCCAAACTTAGAATTCTCGAGGCTCTGCACATAAAAGCTCAGACCCCGAATCTCAACACCCAATTACAACATAGTGGTGCAGGTCACGTTCTCCGCGTTTTCTGAACAGTGAGTGACACAGTCGTGTACGCTGTGTGCACTTAACTTGACGTTCAATTACTTAAGCTACCGCCTCTGATTCTGCCTTTTGACCACTGAACAAGAATTGTGTACATTTGGTTTAATTTTCGATCTCCTGCCTACTTATGTTATGTGTGTTGTTTAAGCCAAGTTGTTATCAATTGTTTTCAATCTTACCCTCCTTACCTGTGTACGTTGCAAAAACCAATATTTAATCAATCGTTTTCAATCTCACTTTCTCAAATCGTTCTAATAAAATCTTGACGATGCACCATTTCGTGCGAAACGCATTGAAGTTGTTATAAATTGCAATCATATTCAAATGTTGATATTAAGCTTTCTATTTATTCTTCTCGCCAAGCGAGCGACTCTACCAGCATCATCTATCTACTTCTTGCAGGTTGTCAAACAGCACAAAAAGTGCTTGTTTGGACAACTGTTTGGTACCTTAACCTGCTAGTTTTTACTAGATATAATTTGTATTTGTAGTTTTTATTTTTCATTCATTTTATTTTTGTCGTAGGTCTTTGATTTTATGGCATCATATTTGGCTGATGAGATTTTATTATCTTAATTTTCAATTAGAAACAGTGATTTCTGGACCCACACTCAAAAAAATGGATTCAGAGGGGCATTTAAATTTTTGCAGTCTTTGTTCTGATCCCTATTGCAGCGCATGGCTTAAGTACGCCAGACGCCTACACAACCTGCGCCACGCTGTGAAATGACTTACCTGTGAAAGAAACCCTAAAGCAAAATTAACGCAGTTTTGGGTAAACGGCAGGAGTAACTATGACTCTCTTATCAAGCTTAAAAGCCTCGGCATCTAATTAGTTCCGCGCCGCGCCGTACTAATCGCTGCGCACCGTATGCGCCGCGCCGCGCCGTATTAGATCCGCGCCGGACGCCGTCCGCCAAAATGCCCATGCGCTGCAATCAGGGTTCTGATGTCGTGATGATTTAATCAAATCATCAGCCAAGTCCACCATATCACATGTTAGGCCCTAGTGGTCTTGTATCTCTTTATAAGATAAGATTAGTCAACGTCCGTGCCCCAATATCATTGAACTTGTCTCTTTTATCCACTTTTGCCTCAAAGGCAAAATATTCTTTTTAGTCAATAGGGGGCCTACATACCATAAATTTACTCTAATGGTCCCATTTTGTTAAAAAGCTTGCCAAGTACACTTCTGTCGCCATTGCCAAGCACTCTGTCTGAGCTAGCTGGAACTATCTGAAAATAAGCTTCTTTAGCAAATCCAGACTTTAATTCCAAATTGCCTAAACCTTTGTCTCATAGAAGCCAGCATGTGTATTTCATGGCCATGGCCCCTTTCTTGTTTCCATATTTGCTTTTCTTATTTTCATTTTTTCTTTTGTTTTACTTGGTCATTTTACTTGGACAATTATCATGGTATGCTTTCAAAAATAAAAAGAAAAATAAATATAAAAGCTAGCTAGCATAATATGATGAAGTAGTGGGCCTGCCACCTATTGTTATGTAATTCACAGTTTAAGCCTTTACTAAGTTTTGTTAAATATCATCCTGCCTTTTTTCAGTGCATCACTTTCACATTGATATTTGGAAACGCAGAAATAGCTTTAAACAATGGCCTTGGAGTTGATTGAAGGCAAGCGAGGATCAAGCCTTCTGCTCTATCAGAACATTCTTTACTCCTGCAGAAGGACACACAATGAAACAAAATATTTCATATGTCAAAATTGTACTTGTGCAACAAAAGTGACAGTGAGAGGTCAAGGTGAAGATCTAATTCTGAATGGGCAGCACAATCATGATCCAGTTGCAGACAGTGAAGTGCATGTTATGAAGCTGAAATGCAGTCTGAATAGTGCAGCTATGGAGCAGCCTGCGAAGCGCCTGCGTTCAGTGTTTGATGAGATTTTAAGTGGCAATGTGGGTGGGCATGATATTGCCTTTCCACAAGTGGAGCTTCGCATGTGGCAAGACACGTGCTATCTAGCCTCACATTCCTACTTCAATTGAGGAGGCCATAGAACTCCTCGAGGCTGGCGATCTAAACCTTTAATGCTGTGGCATTGATGGTAAGAAAGTGTATCAAGGCAGCAGTCACACTGGACAAAATGCTGCTATTTTTTTCGCGCACCCTGACCTGCTGCGAGAGCTTGAACATGCTGACACCATCTTTGCTGATGGTACATTTCACATAGTGCCGTGCATTTTCTACCAGTTACTAACAGTAACAATTGGAGTGCGTAAGCAAGGCTACTTTTTCCGTGCTTCTTTTCACTCCTGAATGGCAAGTCCAAGGCCACCTACCACCTGGTTTGGACAAAAATCCAGGAACTGTGCCCAGCTTTCGAGCCATTAAATATAACGACTGACTTTGAAGCTGCTCTGCGGGACTCCCTTACCAAGGCATTCCCAAGTGCAACTGCAAACGGTTGTTGGTTTCACTTCACGCAGGCAATTCTAGCAAAGCTGAAGAAGCTGGGCCTGTGGACTGACTTGTGCCGCAATGCTGACATTCGGAGCTACGCCAAACTTCTAATGTGCATGCTGCTTCTTCCACATGAGCACATTGAGCTGGTGCATGCTGTTCTTTGGCTAGGCATACGCTCGTATTTGTCACCTTGAGCGCCAAAAAGCTGCAACTCGTTTCAACTTGCGAAAGTTCTTTGCTATGAGAGTGAGACACTGATCATGTCAGACTGTGCTTTTTCTTACTATTCAAAACTTTTCCTGCCTTTTTGGACCTTATCCCTCAGTATTTGAAAGTCATTGGAACTCATCAGTATAGGAAATTTTTACTTTCGTAGTTTGCCAGAATCAGGAAGGGGATAGCAGCGGTTAGTACAGACGTAAATAAAGCCTTTTCTATGTTCAATCTGTGCCTGCAATATACGAGTATGTAACTCCCAGTTAATTTTTTACTACTAATCCCCATTGGAAAAGTTATGTACCTGTGTAGGCATTAAAGGTGAGCGAGGTGCACAAAAGAAGCAATCAGTGGCCTATTTTGTGCGTGTTTTGGAAATGCATCTGTATTGCACTAGCACTACGCAGGTGCATGAGAGAGAGAGAGAGAGAGAGAGAGAGGAGAGAGAGCTATTATTTATACCAAACAGACCTGTTAGATAACAGCTGGTTCTGCAACAAGCACTTGGGATTTTTATTACTTTGTAATAGTAACATTTTGACTTTGACAATATTTGCATCAAATTTGCAGGCCTTTGGAGAAGTTTTACAAGTTTTCTTGTGCCAGCATTCCAATGCCAGCATTTTGCTTGGTACGCAGTCACATACGATCGTTTTGTTCGACGGTCACTGTCTAGGTTTTCTGTGCTGAGTCTCTATGTGCCTATTTTTCACACTCTTGCTATATGTTGTAGTTTCTGTTTTGTTGCATTTGTGTATGTTAGCGGCATTGCTTGTTTCTTAGTCTAAGTGATTTTTATCTTGTCATTGTCACCAAATATTCGTGACCTGTGCATATCTGCTTAATATCATCTAAGTATTGAACTGCTTAGAAGATTTAGAAGGCATTTAGAAAACATAGAAGACATGAACATAGAAGCTAGAAGACATTAGCATTTCAGTGCCCGAGCAGTACTATTCCTGATTATCTCTGAATAGGGCTTCTGCAGCAGACAAAAGTTGCCACGGAAATGGGGCGGACTATTCTAAGGGGGCCTGACTCTATCGCGTAATGGGGAATCAGTGACTCAGAACGACTCATAGCGATTCAAAAATACAAAATACGAACTATTAAATTCTAACTACTAAATTACTAAATACAGGTATCATGAAACTAAAAATTATTACTGTTACATACAATATTAATTTCAGTTTAAATACACTCCAAGACATCTCCAAAAGTCTTTGATGATCGAAGATCTCTTTGAAAAAGTCTACCCTCTTTGGAATTTGTCTTTAGAAATGAAATGTGAATATGTCTTCAATCGTCTTGCTTGCGTATATGTTGAAAACTATGCTTTTACTAAAAAAATCACTTAAATGTTGAGTTTGTCTTTATCTAGTTATCTTTGTCGAAGAGGCATTAAACTTCGACCTTGTGATGTCATCTCTGCAGCTATAATGTAATCTTGCAAAAGTGGGAGGCCAGTGGTTGGCTAGCTTTGACGTTATTTGACCAATGAGTGAAAGGTAATTATTTGGGTATGAAATCCACCAGAGTTTGATGAGATTCTCCCATTTACAAATTCTGTCTAAGTGGAACAAACCTGAGACAAAATTTGACAAGCCAAGTTGCTCGTATAAAACAAACAAAAATTACCAAATACATTTGTAGATGTCCAACTAAATTTAGAAGCTACTCGTAATTACACCAAAAGTGTTTTTAAAATATAAAGTCTAAGACTACAACAGAAAAGTTCACAGAAGCCAAAGAATTAGAGACTAAAAGCCATGCATATTCTATTAATCAGAATCCAAGAAAATCTGCATGCCTTCAAAGGAGCCTTACAACAACATGCGAGCACTCTACAACTTAAAAGTCTATCTGACGTATAATAGAAATCAAAGTTAACCCCAAATGAAGTAAGGAATATCAAAAATATTCCATACAAAAAACTGAGTGACCATCGTGATCCCTTAGATCCCTCCCTGCTACTTTTGTAGCAGTAACACTTAGGTCAAAATAAAGAAACTGGTGCAGTGAAATCGTCACTGCTTGCTTGCAGTTCTATTTTCATTAGCATCCCCTTTTGACCATAGTAAGGATGCTGCTAAAATGATTTTTTTGGCAAAGTGAAGTTTCGGCCTTATGAAAGAGCGTGCATGAAAAAGCCTTTATAAAGTTAACTGTTAAGTCCCTAACCCTAGGGACTTAAGCAATAGAGATTATACTAGCTAGGGTTAGGGACTTAAGCAATACAGATTTTTATACTAGCTATTGCCAAGGCTGTTTATTGGGTACCTGTGCACTTTATATCTAGTCTTGATTGAGTAGATTACTAGTGCAATAATAGAATGTGTTCTAAGAAATTGATATATTTGAACATATGAAATATTGTTAAAGACAATATGTTCAACTTGATTTTTAAGTCAAATTATTCTGTAGGTTTTGAAAAAATGCTATTTTAGTTGTTATTTCTAACATGAAACCTTAAAGTTCTATTGTTATAGTGGCCTTATTGAAAATGTATTTTTTGAGCTATAGGACAAAAAACTCAATTTAATTTTCTTGGTATATTCTAGGTTAAAATGCAATAAATGAAATAATGAAAAAATGAAATAAATGCAATAAAATGCAATTTATCTACCATGACCATATATTCCATATAGTTTTTAGCTAAGGGAATAAAAATTCTCTTTAAATTTTATACTTATATAAGTCTTTTTATTTTACTTAATAATTTTTTTTATAAAATCCATAAAAACTTTAGATAGTCTTTGACTTTTTGATATGGCTATGCTAAAAACAAGGTGATATAGTATAGCTTAGTCTAGAAGAAGCAAAGCAATAACCTGCTTAAATAATTATATTTATAGACAGTAAAATATTTTATTATAGCATAAAATATATATTTAGGTCTATATACATATATAGGCCATTATTTTTTATTGCTAAAAACAAAAAATATCAGTCATTATAAATAAGAAAACAAAAAGCAAGACCAAAGCAACTTCAAGTTGTATATATATTTAATTTGCACAAAAAATTGAGTATAGGCATCATATTTTATATAAAAATGCTTTCCACACAAATTTTATAAAAAAAATTTTCATTGGCTAGCATAGCCTGACTAGGCCTAGACATAAAGTTGAAAAAAATGAATTATAAGCTAAGAGCCATCAGCTATAGTTTAAGTTTGGATAGCAACATGTATACTAGGATTTCTTGGCATACAACAAGGATACTTGCCATTTTTTAGCATACATTAGCATATATCTTGGTAGACATGACACAGTGGAAACATTGTTTTAATGAAACATTTTTGTAGTTCTAGTGTACAAATAAGGTCTGGTAATTTTTTGTGACATTAGATCAGGTATATATTAAGAGTAAGACAAAAAGGCTTTCTTTTATTTTATAATCCCTAAGCAAGTCAAGTTTCATTTTACAATCCCCATTAAAAAGATTAAAAAAGGCACTCTAGCATAGGCTATAAAAAAGAATGCTTTACATTTATTTTAAATGGTGAAATTATTTATAGGTGATTATAAGATAAAACTAAAAGAGCTTTATTGGTTTCAAATTACAAAATTATATTAATAGTAAAAGTTGCATTTAAAGAATTATTGAAAAAATTGTATTCTAAAATTTTAGACATTCCGCAGAAGCAAGAAAGGGACATTTACTATTTGTATCTACTTCTATTCCCCCTCACTTTTGTTTCATGATCCACCAAGTGAAATAGATATATCTTTTATATTAATAGTAGATTGTTAAGACAAAAGTGAGAGGGTGCAAAAGCTTATCATAATGAATAATTTTTGTTCTCAACCCTGCAGATTGTTGATAGAGACATATTGTTTGACATAGACTAGGATTCTGTTTCCATAGAATGAACACAATCAAACTGCAAATTTGGGACCATACTAATCTATTCAATTTTGTGATATATTCCTTCTAATATAATTTGTAATCACCCATATGATTACAAGATGAAATTAACAAGATGTGACCCAAGTTATAAAATCATTTTCTTATTTAAATTTTTCAATTTTTGTTTGGGCATGCACCCAGCATGATCCAGACTATAGGATAGAGGGGCCATAGTCTAGATCATGCTAGGTGCATGCCTAAACAAAAATGGATTAATTACAAATGCACACCACAAAAATTAGTGCACCCCATTCCCAAAAATATGCCAGTGTTGCAACAATAAATTACATTTTTTCAATTGCCTTATTGACCCTTATTAGCAGATAATTTTGTTGATTTTTATGCTTTTTTAGTGATATTTTTGTGTATAGCAAAGAATTGATACATACAAAGATTTGTTTAAATGCTTTTTGCAAGCTAAAAAACTGGAAATCTTTTGCTAAAAAATACTTTTTTTTATTTTTTTTTCTACTTTACAATAACTTTTGTGCGTGATTCTATTAAATGCACACCAGGTATGCACGCATACTATTTTCTTAGGAGTGATGTACGCCAACTGTGCATGCCTAATTTTGGTATGCAAGGCCAATACACTGAATACACACCCAAATTTTTGGGCATATACTACATGATCTAGAGTATGGTAGGGGGGATATATCCCCCAAAGAGCTTGACCAAAACTTTTTTGTTGCCTTTTGTTGCTATACATGCTACCATGTGACTACCATAGCACTTTTATCTTGGTGTATCCTCCATAGAAAATTCCTGGCTATGCCCCTTAGCCGCGGACATTTACATTGGCCATATATGATATATTGCTATTTTGCAATTTTTTAATTATTAGGAGGAGCAGTTCAAAGCCCCGCGAGGAAAGTCGGCTGCTGCTGAGATGTGTGGGGGGGGGGTTGGCGGGACTTTTGCGGCGAAAGGATGCAGGAGAGAAAGGAGTGTCACCTTTGGTCATGAGGTGGGCCACCCAGATGGCCCCCTAAGCATAATATAATAAAATCCTATACCCTAGGTAGGATTTACAAACTGAACAGACCTAAATGTTACAAACTCTATGAACTATAGGATTTATAAACCCTAGGGCTAGGCTATGGACATGGTATGGTATGGATAGGCTTGATTGATAATTGATATATAAAGTACTCCATCCTACTTAGTAGCAATAGGTTTTGTCTAATGACTTTTAGTTTTAGTTTGTCAGGCTCAAACGATCAGGCCATTGGCATTAGTAGAACTCCGAGTTTTTAATTAAACCCCTTTATATTTTATTTAGATAAAGACAGTGTTCAAAACTCAAACCAGCCAGCTCTAGCTAAACATTTGCTCTTTGCTAGAAAATTACATCTAATAAATAAAAAGCTGTATAGTCGATTTTGTGCCTGCTTTTACTTAAATACTTAATATACATAGACACTGACATTTACAACTTTAAAACAAGCAAGTTCTAATTTTCCAACGTTCTAGATTAATTATAATTTCTTCATCATCGTGAAGTCGACGAGCAATATTCTGACAGTTTATAATCTTTAGAAGTCAAAAGTTAATTCAAATCCGAATTCGCGCCAAAAGACATTATAAAACTAACTTTATGCAACTTTTAAATCTATAAAAAAGTCGATAAGACTATATTAATGATAAATAATAATTTAATGCGTTTATAAGTCTTGCACAGCTTCGTGTGTAAACCAAGGACGACTTAAGTAGAAGGACGGGAAACCTCGTTTCTTAGAAAAGTTTTGAAGGCACTTTTTCCCGAAAAAATACACTACGGAGATAGGAAGCTTTCATTTTTCAGCACAAAAATTGTTATTGCGTTTGATAGGAAACAGAACCAGTGTTCATCTTTTGATATGTTGTGCCTTTTTTATTGCTCTATCGATATTTATAAAAGTTTTCGTTCAGAAAATTAGGATTCTATGTTAATTTTTTATTCTACGTATATTTCCTGTATCTAAAAATCACAAAAATGCATGACACAGCTCCAATATTTGGTTTTATGAACCTATTTTATCATCTCTGTTACAAATATTTGCTACACAGTCGGGTAAGAATGATAAAAAAGACTCATGAAGCTAAAGAGCCGAGCCGTGGCATTCTAATGTATTTCAAGCACAAGACACGCGAAAATATACGTAGAATAAAAAATTAACATAGAATCCTAATTTTCTGAACGAAAAGCTTTATAAATATCGATAGAGCAATAAAAAAGGCACAACATATCAAAAGATGAACACTGGATCTGCCTCCTATCAAACGCAATAACAATTTTTGTGCTGAAAAAATGAAAACTTCCTATCTCCGTAGTGTATTTTTTCGGGAAAAAGTGCCTTCAAAACTTTTCTAAGAAACGAGGTTTCCCGTCCTTCTACTTAAGTCGTCCTTGGTGTAAACTCGGACTTAGAATTTTCCTTAAATTCGGATTATACGCTTCTACACTACGATTTTGTATGGCTACTATTTGATCGGCCTTAGATTATACTTGCTTCAACTACGAATGGAAAGATGCATTGAGTACAGATGTTATAAGTAAATCTCATAGATTCGTTTTTCTTTCCAATTCAGCTTTCAGTGAACGTGCCTCAAGTCGTGCAACTGCGCACAATTCTAAAAGTACATACGTTTCTCTGCCTCTCTCTGCCCGCTATAGCGCGTCGCTGAAGTTTGGTGTTTCACTCCCACCCATGTTCAGTCTTCAGTCTAGAAATCGTTTGCTAACTTTGAGGCTCGCTCATTCTAATTGGCCACCGCGGCCACACTACACTACACTCCTTCTCTTTATAGAAAGTCGCCGTGTTTTTGTTTTTTTCTGCCTTAGCGGTGAAAATTCCATATATTACTGTGTAAATCATACAACACATGTATGCTTCGATGTACGAGTACTGTACATGTATATTCTTCTTATTGATTTGAATGATTTTTAAAGTAAAAAATAATAACTTAAATTAACACCTCTTTTAGTATGGATGAAACTCAACTCTCAACTCCAATGGGAGATCACAATTCTAACTTATCCCATGATTTGCATTAGCCAGTGTTGGGCGCGATACTTTAAAAAAGTATCGTTTTAAAGCGATACTCCGATACCGATACTCTAAAGCTATCGGCGATATTTGTTGGTCCGATACCAAAATTTGAGTATCGCGCGATACTTTATTCCGATACTTATAGTCCGATACATCATTTTTTCGCGTTTTCTCACTTTTCTGCATCTATCAAGCCAAAAATGAAGAAAAAGCTCTTAGCTACTTAATTTTTAGACACTAAAGACTCTAGCGAGACGTGGCTGATTAGAGAAGAAGATTAAATGGGCAAAATATTGTTATAAATTTTCATTATATTTATTATTATTTATGTATCGGATTTACATGTATCAGACTTAAGAAAATGTATCGGCGATACCAATGTCCGATACTGAGAAAAAAAGCAACGAGGTCCGATACTCCGATACTCAAATGGTATCGGCGATACTATCGGAGTATCGGAGTATCGGACCTGTGCCCAACACTGGCATTAGCACTGCAATTCGTCGATTGTGGATAATTGTGCGATTGTCTGTGCACTAGCAGACACACGTTCTCGCTGCTACTACAAATGTATAGGTACGCGCTACAACAATCTATGAGATGCAGAACTTTTAAATTGTTATAAAACTCACAAAAGCTCAATAATTGCACAGCGAAACTTTATAAGAATTAGACAACAGTCCAATTGCAATTTATTAAAACAAAAAAATCCGATCATTTTTCGTTTCTGTGTATTGTGCAATATAACAAAATAGTATAGCTAAGGGCTGTTACGAGTGCTACAATGTATAATAGTACGCGCAAGTATGTCGTCTATTTTTGCACACGCTCACCGCAACCGCAAAACGGTGCACCGAGTTGGAGCTCCGAAAGTTCCGGGAGAACAACATCGGCTGCAGATACTGTGGCGCACGTATTACGCTTAATAAATCGCTCAAAACCAAGTGGTCATTGCACTGTACAAACATTTTCGGAATCACAGGACAAAAGTAAACAAATTTTCGACGCAAAATTAAAATAAACCATTAAACGACATGTTCTAACAAAACTCAAACAAACAGAAAAGCTAAGTAGTACTGGTGCCGCTGCACCAGACCAAAAAAACATGAAGCAAAAAGTAAAACAAAACGCGATCTAGCTTTAACGTTGGTTTTGGGGAAAATCTCTTGGATATCCACTAATCCAGACAGCATCTCAGGAGCATTCCGTATACTCGTACTAAAAATGGTCTTATTTATCTAAAACCGGCATTTGTCCATGCTATACCCGTGCCCGCCTGGCTGACTTTGCACTAAATCAAATGTATTTTGGGCCATAGACATTCTCAGGTGGCTACAACCACACAACCAGAACTGGAGGCTAGATAGAGCCCATTGTTTAGCAATTTGACGATCATTATTCGCATTTTTTATGCAGAACAATGCATTACTACAAACAATGCATTGTTTTTAGGATCGTCAAACAGAAAAACAATGCAAAGAATCAGCGATCGCAGCACGTGACAACCGTTGCCACGCACTGGGACCGCTGATTATTTATCCATTGTTGCCAAACGCTCGGGTGCGATCCGCAAAGTCATTGTTTTAAAAAGATGGAGTCGAATTTTAAAAAAAACGCCGAAAATGTTAAAAGTTTGGCTCAAATAAAGAGCGGGCGAAGACGAAAATTATGGGACCATAGAAACAGTTGATAAACTGTGTAGCAGGGATCGGCAAACTTTTTTTACCTCAAGGGCCAGAGATAGAGAGTCCATGCAGCAAATGGCTGCGGGCCAGATGAGAGTGGAAAGGAGAGGGAATAAAAGATGAGACATGAGAAGAGAGGAGAGAGGGGAGAGGGAAGAGGGAAGAGAAGAGGAGAGAAGAGAGAAGAGAAGACAGCTGAGAAGAGACACACAAACCCTGAGCAGGCCGGATTGCTATTGTGAAGTTTCGAAGGACCCGAGGGCGGGATAGAGAGGCTTCGAGGGCAGCATATGGCCTGCGGGCCGAAGTCTGTCGACCCCTGAACTTACGAATTTGGCTAATTTGGGTCTAACGAATGCTTCTCAGGTTGTCTCATATGGGCATGGCGCGCAGACGTCGTCAGCTGCTTTGGTAAAAAAGTCACCAACAGGTTGGTAATATAATTAAAAACAAAGGAAAGTAAAACACACAGCAGGAGCACTAATATGCAGCTATGCTGTGAACCAGAGAACTCTCCTAATCTCTCTTTTAAAAATTCACTTCAACGCAGCTCAAACAACTGCGCTCTTTTCAATTTCAAAGCCAATGATGACTTTCCTAGCCTCTTGGCCAGGTAAAATCATCTTTCCTGCCTGCCTTTCGAGTAAAAAAGAGAGAAAATGAGATTTTCGTCAAAAAATATCTATCGGGCATGAACAGAACTCTGCGCAGGAAGCGGCATGCAAGGGACGCGCAACAACAAATAACGAATATCTCATTGCTGACGTGAAGATAGAATGTACAGAAGATGACGGGTTCCAATGTACATACAGATGATGTTCAACACCTGTAGAGGACATCGCTAAAAAGCTATGTTAATTAGAACACAGTACCTCTCATTGATAATTTCACCAAAGACTTACACTAGCTCTTTTTCAAAACGTCAGCGAAATTATTGCTAATACTTATACGTACTCCAACTAAACTGATCTGCCGAATTGAGCTGAATGTTTTTGTAGTACAATGCCATAAAATAACTGGGTTTTCCATTTCTACTTTACAGAGGATACTTTAACAAAAACAGTACGGTAGAGAGGTTCACAGATTTTGCATGTTGAAACCTTGAGCATGTTGTATACTTCACTTGTAGCCAAATTACAGCATCGATAATAACAAACGGACTGCTGGTAGATCGACAACTTGCCAGAAAAATTGCATGGTAAAACAAAAATGCTCGCACAAAAAACACGAAAATCCTGCCTATCTTTCCAGCTCTGTTTTGACGCACTCATCATGCGATTGCAATCCCCAATCCTTTAGTAATGCCATGCAATACTGTATTAACCAAATAGTATTGAGGTCGCCCAGTATAGAGCGCCAATCAATTATGAAAATCTGAAGCCGATTTTTAGAATCCACCCACCCCCTCCAGTCACCAAGCTGTTTAGTCTATGACACAAGTTGTGGCTAGAATGGTGTACAAAGCCGATGCTCAGAAATATAAGACATTTCACACTTAGAAAATGCATGCATCAAATAAGCAAGACAACATCACTCAGTCACCAGACTCAGCTGCCGTCGTCGATACACAACTCCGTAACAGCCATGCCATATAGTCCTTACGTCTGAACAACAGCAGCCATGCCCCTAAAGTGCGCGGTAGCTAATTGCAATAACTGCGTTTCTGATGCATCCGTATTAATCTTAAGCATCGGCTTTGTACACCATTCTAGCCACAACTTGTGCCATAGACTAAAAAGCTTGGTAACCGGAGGGGGTGGGTGGATTCTAAAAATCGGCTTCAGATTTTCATCCTTATTGGCACTCTATACCAGGCGACCTCAATACTCTTTGGTATTAACCCTTGAAGTCAACCCTCTGTTCAAGCCCTAAAAGTCCGTCTTAGCTGTCTTCACAGTCCGCACAACTCAGCTCAACTCGCTCACTGCGAAATGGTGACAACTTCGCGCCCGGAGCCCCGGACCAGCAGTACCCGCTCCAGGCCCTCGGTCAGGGCTTCCAGGTACTCCATGTAGTGAAAGTCGCGCGTCGGATCCGGCACCGCGTTGGGCCCCGGCATGTTGAGCACAACTAGAGAAGCGCCTGCCGATTTCTTCTTGAGAACCTCGTTCAGCTGCACGGCGCTGTGCATGCGGCGGAGAATCTGCGTGTCCCTGAGGAATATTCGATGGAAATGTTCAACGCTTCTTGCTGGTGATTGATTGGTTTTGTTGCAAACCCATGTTGTTGATCGCTGCTTTTTAAAGAAAAAGTCCGGTGCAGAGAGTACTGTACACACGCTCATAGAGGGTGTACAACGGCCCTGACTTTCTAATCGTCAGGCGTGTACATTCAGCCTTAGGGTTTGGCCCTCATAGCTGTGATTAAGTTGACGCAACATTTCCGTTCTTCTTTCGCCCTGAAGCAGAGTGAGACGCACCTGTAGAGAGAATTTCTAATCGCCATCAGAGAAACCGCCAGTTCAATTTTCGGACGAAATTTGCCATCCATTTTTTATAAGCAGTGATTTTTCCAGTGATTTCAGGAATGGAGCCCCATAAAGTAAAACTTCTAGCTAAATCAACAGAATGCTTAATCTTCTATGGCATGCGATGCCGAATAAAAATGCTAAGTAGCCTACTGTTCTTGCGAAACAAGTTAGTAGAAACATCAGCAAATTGTTGTAGATAAATGCTCAAATAATTTTAAGTAAGTTACAATAGAAATGCGTATTTAAAAAGCAACAAAGATGTGCTGAACTTTGAAAAAATATGTATAAGCATGTACTCTTTCCTTTCTTTACCCAGAAAGAGTAGCTTAGTCTAATTTCTTTCCCCCAATTTCATGGGGAAAAGCGAACGATTGACCATTCGAAGGATTTTGTATGCTCTCGACAACACATAGCACCAAATGGAAAGGGATATACCGGCATCCAGGTTGTTTCTAATAAAATCAGGTGATAGCGACCTTCTACTTTAATTAGTAGTACAGACCATGCAGCCTCAACTATGGAGTCTATAATTTTCGATAAACAAGCCTCCAAAATGCAATCTGCAAATCGAAATTTGACTGTCAATTCCAGTTGGTTTGGTTCCGGAGTTTCACCTAAGGTTCATTTCCAGACACCTGGAGTTGACTATCGATCCAAAAGCAGTGTTGCTGAGTAAGGCCCTCGTGGACTTTTGTTGTACTAACAGAACAGAACGGTTAAGGACTTAATCTCTGGAATAAAAGAGCGATGTGATACCGCTCTACCGTGGTCCCCCCTAAACAGAGCATATAAAAAATACGTCAGCTAAGATCAATCTTTCCTAAGCGTAAGACGTGATGAATTTTCGGCTTATTAACTAAATTTGGTACAGATTAACTAGAGCAAGTACAAAATTGTACAATCTTCAGTGTATAATAGTAATATTACACCCTTATTTGTTTAAGCCTATAGATCCAAACAAAATGAATGTGAGATGACCCGATTCACCCTTATACTCACACTAATTGGATCTATTTTCCACCAGAATCGGAAGAGATAGTGATAGTGATTTACAACTATGGATAGTGATAGATTAGCTTTTAATTAAGTCTACCTACGAGCTAACTGGCGTGCCTTCTAACCACATGCGTCACGCGAAGCCTCTCTATCCGGCCCTCGGGTCCTCTGAAACTTCACAACAGCTCAAAACGTCTCTCTTCTCAGCTTTCTCTTCTCAGCTTTCTCTTCTCAGATTTCTCTTCTCACTTCTCATCTCTCTTTCCCGTTCACTCTTCTCTATTCCCTCTTCTGTACTCTCTAACGTTGCCCGCAGCCATGAGCTAGATTCTTTATTTGGCTCTGTGAGTTAAAAACAGTTTACCGACACTTACAATTAGAGAACGTCCTTTCCGCACACTTCTGAATCTCTCTTATCTAGAAGAGTCCTTCTACAACTTTATCTAGAAGAGACGAGCGACACCTTTTTGCAAACTTTAATGTCACGAACAACAAATCGATTAGTTTTGTTAATTAGATGGACAGCCTAACGAGCACCGGGTAACGGGGCGGCACAGGAAAATGCTCACTCAGCCGGCCAGCCAAGCATGCAGCCCCCCCCGCATCCCAGGTCAGGCTTGGCCGGGCAGGAGTAAAAAAAAGGGCTGCACTCGCCGCGCAGCGATGGGAACTGATTGCGGCCCAGGGGATGGGCACGACCGGGAGCAAATGGGATTTTATGAGAAATGCGATCGTTGGATAGGAAATTACATGCTTCGCCTGGACAGGTTCAGAGAGGGACGTTTGGGTAACGCCAGCATTTGGGAATTCAAACTCGCCACGTCCGGTGTTGCGTATGATCATGGATTGGGATCAGGAGCTGGGATTGGGATCTGGGATTGGGATCTGGGATTGGGATCTGGGATTGGGATCTGGGATTGGGATCTGGGATTGGGATCTGGGATTGGGATCTGGGATTGGGATCTGGGATTGGGATCTGGGATTGGGATCTGGGATTGGGATCTGGGATTGGGATCTGGGATTGGGATCTGGGATTGGGATCTGGGATTGGGATCTGGGATTGGGATCTGGGATTGGGATCTGGGATTGGGATCTGGGATTGGGATCTGGGATTGGGATCTGGGATTGGGATCTGGGATTGGGATCTGGGATTGGGATCTGGGATTGGGATCTGGGATTGGGATCTGGGATTGGGATCTGGGATTGGGATCTGGGATTGGGATCTGGGATTGGGATCTGGGATTGGGATCTGGGATTGGGATCTGGGATTGGGATCTGGGATTGGGATCTGGGATTGGGATCTGGGATTGGGATCTGGGATTGGGATCTGGGATTGGGATCTGGGATTGGGATCTGGGATTGGGATCTGGGATTGGGATCTGGGATTGGGATCTGTAATAGTTCAAATCATGATTTAACAGAACTGGCCGAAGGGGAAAAGCTCAGAGCCCCCACACGGGCGGTGCGACTATATTTATTCATAATACTTGATCGCTGCCGATATTAAGCATTGAGCAATAAACATGGAATAGAAATGCGATCAGAGTCTGTACGCTGAGCCACGCGCGGGAACCGCCCCCGTTCCATGGAAGAACGGGGCGGTCGCCAACTAGTTAAATTTATTACACAATATCTGGGAATCTGGGATTGGGATCTAGGATTGGGATCTGAGGCCTATTGTGTTCCCAAAAGCGCAAGCGCTCACCTATATTACAAATTTAGGTAAAAACCCACTCCCCCCAGTCTGTTTAGAGACTTATTCCCATTCAATACTCCCCTGCAAAGAAGAATGTTCCCTCTCGTCTAGCTACACCAAAGGCTTCATGCCTTTGCCCTCATAGACACAGTCTTCTTCTTTCGCTTTTCTTCCTGTTCTGTCACTTGCTACTCTTATTTTTACCTCGCCTGACCTAGCCGTCCAGCCACTTTCCCAGCTGTCACGTGTGGGCGCCGTCATCTACGCGATTCGCCGGAGGGGTGAGGGCGAGGGCAGAAGGAATTTCGCCGGCTCGGGCTCTGGGAAGGCAGCTAGGGGGGTCTGAATTCTCGCGTTGAGGCGCGTGCGCGCAAGTCCCATTTTTGGGGCGGGGGAGGGCTTTGAGCATCCATAGCTCCGCCACCTAGTTCTTATTTTTCCCAACCGAGTGGCCTCTCCGCAATCCTCGAGCAGAAAAAAAGACGCCCTTGAACCTAGTTCCACTCACTCGGCTGGTTGTTGTCAAAAACTGGAGGGCAGCTTGTAGAATGGGAGAGGAAGACTTTTAGTTCTGTCGGCCTGAAGAATCCCAACTGATAGAAATTAGTAACGCACGAGAACGACTGGCCATGAAAATAGGTCAGATGTACGCCTATACTCTGTTTTAGACCATGGTGTTGCTTAAACTGGCGAGATATCACTAATCTCAAGTAAGCGACTCTCCATCTCGTTAGCCTCCCCTCGGACACGCAAACTCTGTGCTCTTCTCGCTGTTTCTACCTGTCACCTGCCAATATTCAACACTCACAGAGCTGGTTCCTGGCGGGCAGCGTTCGCACTGAAGGTGTACTGATTCTCCATCTCGGCACTCAGGTCGCCGTTCGTGTGCCCTGATGTGGCGGTCGTGCCGCCAGCCGCCGTCTCGGCTGCCGTCTTCATGTCGCGAAGATTGTCAACGAACACCTGCGGATCCGCCAGTCCCTGCGAATCGGTCTGGGACAGCACCTCGCAACGGTTCGTCATGCTCAGAGTTCGATTGGCGGTGTAGGCGCTCATAATGGCGGTCTGCAGTTCCACCACCTCGACGTCCGCCTCCATGCGCAGCTGGCTGATGTACGAGCACATGAAGGTGCGCATTTCCACGGAGTTGTCGCTAGTCTGGGCCACGGTGAACACACGGAGGCGACACTTGCTCCAGAACTTGTTGCGTTTCAGTAAGTGAGCCAGTAGAAGAAGCAGTCCTCCGTCGTGAACAATCCACCACAGATCGATGGTACCGGTCTGCTTCTGGTCCGGGAACTTCGTCGGGAAGTTGTCGACGTTCTTGGGCACGAGGACGGCTTTTCCGCAGACGGCGCTAACCCGGATAACAGCCATGAACTTGTCGTAAGCTTCGGCATGGTGCCCTACGGAAGGGTCGGCAAGGAATGACCTCGTATTAGGGAGACGTAGACCTGATCACAGCTCATACCTCACCCCATAGCTGTCTGGCTTGCATTCCTTTCACAATCAGTTTAACACAGTCACACTTAGACACATACTGAGACACAAAGACCGCATTTGCGGATGTGATATTGAGAATTAAAAAAATACTTTTTGATGTATGCGTAGCGAGAAAAATTTTTTTGGTTCCGAAAAAATAGAATTGCACCAAAAACATAGGATGAACTATGGGCTTCCCATGAATTTTTAAGTAGTTGCAAAGGCGAGTTCTATACATAGCGGTTCGCTGCGATAATTCAGTAAATTCACGAAAGTCAGAGTTATTGTTAAAATCAGATTAAATCCGAAGCCTATTCCTAGCAGTTAGAGAACACTCCGTCAATCGTTTAATGTCGCTCAATTTACTCAGAGATTGGGATCTGGGAGACTACAAACCCTGCCTCAAGCTCACAGAAATTCATAAGCAGCGCTACAAATATTGGCTAAGCAAAAACCGACCTCGTCACCTGTGAATAAGATTTTTAGTAGGGGTTATTATTCGTGGACAGTTGACGGTTGATACGTTTTAAATCACGTTTTAAGTCGACGGGAGCCTGCATGGCAGCTGACTGGAGCAGAGCGGAATGGAATCTGACACCAATCCACGCTTGGGACTGCGGGCTGGGCGGCACAGCTGGGAGGGAGGCAGAGGTAGGAAATTGCATTCGGAATGCTCGTGGGAGCATGGTGATTAGGCAGGCGGAGATCTCCTCAAACGAAAGAGAGATAGGAGAGGTAGAGAGAGAGGGAGAGAGAAAGTGCTTGTACTACAAGACAGGGTATTTTCTTCTCCAACGTCGGGCAAAATTGAATTTCTTCTTACGGCGGCGAGGAAGAACCGGATGGAAGAGGTTTTGGAGATTCGCCTGACGTGCGAGATAAGTTTCTCTACTGGATCTCAGCTGTTGGCTTGGCATAATGTCGCAAAGCCAACCAGCTTATCATTTACGACAGGGTGGTCATCAGAGCCAGCAATGAAAACATAGGAAACGTCAGTGCGGGAGACAGAATGCGTCAGTACGGAGGACAGAACGCATCAGCACGGAGGACAGAATGCGTCAGTACGGAGGACAGAATGCGTCAGCACGGAGGACAGAATGCGTCAGTACAGAGGACAGAATGCGTCAGCACGGAGGACAGAATGCGTTAGTACGGAGGACAGAATGCGTCAGTACGGAGGACAGAATGCGTCAGCACAGAGGACAGAATTCGTCAGCATGGAGGACAGAATGCGTCAGCACGGAGGACAGAATGCGTCAGCACGGAGGACAGAATGCGTCAGTACGGAGGACAGAATGCGTCAGTACGGAGGACAGAATGCGTCAGCACGGAGGACAGAATGCGTTAGCTCAGAGGACAGAATGCGTCAGCACGGAGGACAGAATGCGTTAGCTCAGAGGACAGAATGCGTCAGCACGGAGGACAGAATGCGTTAGCTCAGAGGACAGAATGCGTCAGTACGGAGGACAACTCAGTACGGAGGACAGAATGCGTCAGTACGGAGGACAGAATGCGTCAGCACGGAGGACAGAATGCGTCAACATGGAGGACAGAATGCGTCAACATGGAGGACAGAATGCGTCAACATGGAGGACAGAATGCGTCAACATGGAGGACAGAATGCGTCAACATGGAGGACAGAATGCGTCAACATGGAGGACAGAATGCGTCAGCACGGAGGGGGATCGGGCAATCCAGATTCAGTGCTCACCAGACGACCAGGCGGTGGGGAATGACATCATGACGCAGTTGTGCTCCAGGCCTCCTAGGCCGGCGCTCTGCACCAGGTGCTCGATTCCCTGAACCACATCCTGGGAAACGATCATCTTGACAATGCCTTTCACCCGTTTAGCCTTCATCACGGAGCGCAGAGCGGCCTTGGCATCGTCCAGGTCAGCGTAATGATCGTAGACCATGCCCTGGATGACAGAGCCAACGATGGTGAGGCCGCGGCCAGCCTTCAGCTGCGACAGAAGATCCAGCAGACAGACGTGCTTCGGCTTCAAGTTGTCCCCGGCCTCCAGCAGCACAAGTAGCTGGGGCCGCCAGTTCTTAGCGTGAGGCGGCTTCTCGTCAACAGACAGCAGGGCTTTCTTGGCCGCCGACAACTGCAGGCCGTTGGTGGCGTCGCCCCACTCAATGGTGGCGCCCTTCCACTGCACGTAGAAGTAGATGGCCACAGCGATGAACATTGCCAGGATAGCGAAGTACCAGCTGGACATGAACATCAGGCCCAGGCAGAACAGGAAGCCCAGGCTTGAGGTTGTCCAGTGGTAATACCGGAAGCTGGGCCGCCAGCTGGGCTCGCTCAGCAGGCTGTTCAAACAGGTGGCCATGTTGACGAAGCCGTAGCACATGAGAAAGAACTGGGATATCAGCGGCGTCAGTGCGTCGATGTCGGCGATCAGGACTCCGGCGGCGCACATCGACAGCGTGAGGAGCTGGGCTCGGAATGGCTCGCCGCGAGCGGTGGTGACCTTGAAGGGCGCCAGCAAGCCAATGACGCTGTCGGCAGCGATAGCCTGGAACAGGCGGGGAGCACCTGCGGGAAATTTGGGATGCGGATTGCAAGCGACAGAGTGCGGGATCTGCTTTTGCTGTCGATTTTCGATCCCTGTAGATCTCCCCTATAATTCACTCTTCTTCTTCCGCCTCTAACTCCCTCCTCTTGCGCCCTCTAATCCTCTTCCGCCTTCTCCCTCCTCTTGCGCCCTCTAATCCTCTTCCGCTCTCTCCCTCCTCTTCCGCCCTCTCCCTCCTCTTGCGCCCTCTCCTTCCGCTTCCGCCTTCTCCCTCCTCTTCCGCCTTCCCTCCTCTTCCGCCTTCTCCTTCCTCTTCCGCCTTCTCCCTCCTCTTCCGCCCTCTCCCTCCTCTTCCGCCTTCTCCCTCCTCCTCCGCCCTCTCCCTCCTCTTCCGCCTTCTCCCTCCTCTTCCGCCCTCTCCCTCCTCTTCCGCCTTCTCCCTCCTCTTCCGCCCTCTCCCTCCTCTTCCGCCTTCTCCTTCCTCTTCCGCCCTCTCCCTCCTCTTCCGCCTTCTCCTTCATCTTCCGCCCCTCCCTCCTCTTCCACTCTCTCCTTCCTCTTCCGCCCTCTCCTTCATCTTCCGCCTTCTCCTTCCTCTTCCGCCCTCTCCCTCCTCTTCCGCCCTCTCCCTCCTCTTCCGCCCTCTCCCTCCTCTTCCGCCCTCTCCCTCCTCCTCTTCCGCCCTCTCCCTCCTCTTCCGCCCTCTCCTTCATCTTCCGCCCTCTCCTTCATCTTCCGCCCTCTCCTTCATCTTCCGCCCTCTCCTTCATCTTCCGCCCTCTCCTTCATCTTCCGCCCTCTCCTTCATCTTCCGCCCTCTCCTTCATCTTCCGCCCTCTCCTTCATCTTCCGCCCTCTCCTTCATCTTCCGCCCTCTCCTTCATCTTCCGCCCTCTCCTTCATCTTCCGCCCTCTCCCTCCTCTTCCGCCCTCTCCCTCCTCTTCCGCCCTCTCCCTCCTCTTCCGCCCCTCCCTCCTCTTCCGCCCTCTCCTTCATCTTCCGCCCTCTCCTTCATCTTCCGCCCTCTCCTTCATCTTCCGCCCTCTCCTTCATCTTCCGCCCTCTCCTTCATCGTCCGCCCTCTCCTTCATCTTCCGCCCTCTCCCTCCTCTTGCGCCCTCTCCTTCCGCTTCCGCCTTCTAAATCTCACCAGTAAGGCTCTGCAAGCCGGCTCCAACAGTGGACAGGCAGGAGCCAATCAAAATGAGCCACTCGGTTGGCCAGGCCATCAACGCTGCCACCAATTTGCCGTCCAGACTGACGCCAAATCTGAAATTTTACACGGGGTAACAGCGGATCTTAGCACTGCATACAGTGAAAAACTGCCCCGGTTAAAAACAGTTCAAACTCACTTGTCGCGAAGAAGGCGGCCGTCAACGTTAGCGGCAAATAGCAGGGTTGAGGCGATGTCTGGCGTGGGGATTGTCGCGCAATTGCGTTGCTTTGATTCAAGGAAAATAGTTTCTCTTTAAAGTACCTACGAAAGAGAAAGAGCATAAACGTTCTTTAGAGTGCCTCTGCCTTTAGAGTGCTCTTCAATACAGAGTGACTCTCCATTCAAATTGTGGCCCTCCATTCAAAGTGACCCTCCATTTAGAGTGACCCTCTGTTCAGAGTGGCCCTCCATTCAGAGTAACCCTCCATTCAGAGTGACGCTCCATTCAGAGTGACGCTCCATTTATAGTGACCCTCCATGCAGAGTGACCCTCTGTTCAGAGTGACCCTGTATTCAGAGTGACCCTCCATGCAGAGTGACCCTCTGTTCAGAGTGACCCTCTGTTCAGAGTGACCCTCTGTTCAGAGTGACCCTGTATTCAGAGTGACCCTCTATTCAGAGTGACCCTCTATTCAGAGTGACCCTCCATTTAGAGTGACCCTCCATGCAGAGTGACCCTCTATTCAGAGTGACCCTCTGTTCAGAGTGACCCTGTATTCAGAGTGACCCTCTTTTTAGAGTGACCCTCTGTTCAGAGTGACCCTGTATTCAGAGTGACCCTGTATTCAGAGTGACCCTCTATTCAGAGTGACCCTCCATTTAGAGTGACCCTCCACTCAGAGTGACCCTCAATTCAGAGTGACCCTCCATTCAGAGTGACCCTCCATTCAGAGTGACCCTCCATTCAGAGTGACCCTCAATTCAGAGTGACCCTCCATTCAGAGTGACCCTCCATTCAGAGTGACCCTCCAATCCGAGTGACCCTCAATTCAGAGTGACCCTCCATTCAGAGTGACCCTCCATTCAGAGTGACCCTCCATTCAGAGTGACCCTCCATTCAGAGTGACCCTTCATTCAGAGTGACCCTCTATTCAGAGTGACCCTCTGTTCAGAGTGACCCTCTATTCAGAGTGACCCTCCATGCAGAGTGACCCTCCATGCAGAGTGACCCTCTATTCAGAGTGACCCTCCATTCAGACCCAGGCTCCGCAAAGGATACAGACAGCAGAGGTGACCAGCACGGCGCCTACGGTGCCCCGCGGAATGGAAATGTGCGGCTTAGCCAAGTCGCCGCTCCTGTTGGAGCCGGCCATGATGCCCGTGACGCTGGGAAAGTAGATCCCGATCAGCATGATCAGCGAGGTGCTAATATCCGCCATCGACGGCTCCTCGCCCCGGGCCTTGTCGCCCAGCTCCGGCGGATTGGAGTCGTACAGGTAGCCAGCGTCGGTGTAATGCGACGGCCAGAAGTTCTTGACGAAGACGCCGCTGGCGATGCCGGGAATGCCGGGGAACGCGGACGCTTCGTTGCGCATGAAATACTGGCAGGCTTCCGAGTCCGTCTGGTTTTGGCAGTAGAGCCGGTAGATCGGCCCGCTGGGGTCTTTAGTGCACTGCATGGTGCCATTCTCCATCAGGTCTTTGGTGCGCAGCAGCCGGCTGCCCAGGGCGCACATCCTCGGGCTGCTGCTGTCGTTGGACACGAAGAAGCCGATGGTCAGGCTGAGGATTGAGATGAGCACGCAGGCAAGCGAGATGGGCGCCACCTTGGACACGAAGCGAATGCCGATCATCACGCAGATGCCCATCAGTGCCAGCAGTATCAGGCCGTAGATTCTTGCGTTGTTGAAGAAGTCTTCAAAGAGGGCCGCTTGAGGCACAATGTACTTCTGCAGAAGCAGGGTTTAGCGATGTTGTTGTTGTCGGCGATATGTACATCAGTCACGTGATTTGTGCCTTTACTTAGCAACTACGCTCGAAAAAGGCTTTTTAATTAGCGATGGCCCTCTCCTACATCTGTTTTCTACCCCTCTACTTCTCTACTTCTGCCTCTCTACTTCTCTGCCTTCCTGTCTGTCTCTCTACTTCTCTCCATTCCTGTCTTGTCTCTCTACTTCTCTCCCTTCCTGTCTGTCTCTCTATTTCTCTCCCTTCCTGTCTGTCTCTCTACTTCTCTCCCTTCTTGTCTGCCTCTCTACTTCTCTGCCTTCCTGTCTGTCTCTCTACTTCTCTCCCTTCCTGTCTGTCTCTCTACTTCTCTCCCTTCCTGTCTGCCCCTCTACTTCTCTCCCTTCCTGTCTGCCTCTCTACTTCTCTGTCTCCCTCTCTCTCTCTCTCTATTTCTCTTCCAGCCAGGATCTTTTATTAGGGGCGGGGTCCGTATTTTTGGAGTGGACACCACCAGCGTCTGGGGCAGCAGCAATACGGTTGCCACCTACTTTTGCCAGCCGATAACGGGCCTTTCTTTCCCTGCGTGACAGCGTAAAGTTGGCGGCTGAGAGGTTATCTTATCTTCTTCAACTTCTCTGACTCTACTTCTCCTACTCTACTTCTTCCACTCAACCTCTCACAATCTACTTCAACTCTACTTGAAGTCGATTCTTCTCCTACTCGATTTCTCGTAGTCTACTTCTCATTCACTACTCCTCTCGTTTCCTGTCTCCCTCTCTCCCTCCCTTCTCCCTCCCTGCTTCCCTGTCTACTTATCAGCCAGTCTCCCCGGTACTCCTCCCAGCAGCAAAGCAATTCCCCCAACTCACGATGGCAATCTCGATCGCGCCCACAACGTACATAGCGGCAGCCACTGTGTTGGCCAAATAGAACAGAACGCCAACAGCGGAGCCGAACTCGGGGCCGAGCGAGCGCGATATCATGAAATAGGAGCCGCCGGCTGGAACCCGGCCATTCGTGGCGATGGCGGACATGGAGATGGCAGTCAGCAGAGTGCAGGTGCAGCATGCCAGCACGATCATGAGGGTCTGGAAGCCGCCAGCGACGCCGACAATCCAGCCGAGTCTGATGAACAGCAGCACGCCGAAGATGTTCTGAATGCAGGGAAAGAACACGCCCAGGATGGTGCCGAGGTTCGCGGCTTTCTGCTCCTCGCCGTGCGCCTCTCCACTAGTCGGGTTGATGCCGGCGCGGTACTGGATGAGCTGGGTGAGCACCGAGGCCACCCGAGGCCTGCCGGTGTACTCCTCCTGCAGGGCGGACGTGTCTGTCTCAGTATGCGTCTTAGTGTGTCTCAGTATGTGTCTTAGTGTGTCTCAGTGTGTTTTTGTGTCTCTCAGTATGTGTCTTAGTGTGTCTCAGTATATGTCTTAGTGTGTCTCAGTTTGTGTCTTAGTGTGTGTCAGGATGTGTCTTAGTGTGTCTCAGGATGTGTCTTATGTGTCTCAGTATGTGTCTTAGTGTGTCTCAGGATGTGTCTTAATGTGTCTCAGGATGTGTCTTAATGTGTCTCAGTATGTGTCTTATTGTGTCTCAGTATGTGTCTTAGTGTGTCTCAGTATGTGTCTTAGTGTGTCTCAGGATGTGTCTTTGTGTGTCTCAGGATGTGTCTTAATGTGTCTCAATATGTGTCTTAGTGTGTCTCAGGATGTGTCTTAATGTGTCTCAGGATGTGTCTTAATGTGTCTCAGTATGTGTCTTATTGTGTCTCAGTATGTGTCTTAGTGTGTCTCAGTATGTGTCTTAGTGTGTCTCAGTATGTGTCTTAGTGTGTCTCAGGATGTGTCTTTGTGTGTCTCAGGATGTGTCTTAATGTGTCTCAGGATGTGTCTTTGTGTGTCTCAGTTTGTGTCTTAGTCTGTCTCAGGATGTGTCTTAATGTGTCTCAGTATGCGTCTTAGTGTGTCTCAGTATGTGTCTTAGTGTGTCTCAGTTACTGCCTTAGTGTCTCTCAGTATGTGTCTTATTGTGTCTCAGTATGTGTCTTAGTGTGTCTCAGTATGTGCCTTAGTGTGTCTCAGTATGTGTCTTAGTGTGTCTCAGTATGTGCCTTAGTGTGTCTCAGTATGTGTCTTAGTGTGTCTCAGTATGTGCCTTAGTGTGTCTCAGGATGTGTCTTTGTGTGTCTCAGTTTGTGTCTTAGTCTGTCTCAGGATGTGTCTTAATGTGTCTCAGTATGCGTCTTAGTGTCTCTCAGTATGTGTCTTAGTGTGTCTCAGTTACTGCCTTAGTGTCTCTCAGTATGTGTCTTATTGTGTCTCAGTATGTGTCTTAGTGTGTCTCAGTATGTGCCTTAGTGTGTCTCAGTATGTGCCTTAGTGTGTCTCAGTATGTGTCTTAGTGTGTCTCAGTATGTGCCTTAGTGTGTCTCAGTATGTGCCTTAGTGTCTCTCAGTATGTGTCTTAGTGTGTCTCTCAGATGTGTCTTAGTGTCTCTCTGTGTCTTAGTGTGTCTCGGTATGTGTCTTAGTATATTTTATTGTGTCTTCGTGTATCTCCGCATGCATCTTAGTGTGGCTCAGATCTTTCCAAAACGCGCCTTTATTTATCTTCTGAGCTTCTGACTGCTACAGGTGTATTTTAATCGCACGCCTTCAAAGTAGGAACATTTTTCCAGCCCCGAAAATGGAATTGGAATTTCCTCACTGGACCCCCTGAAGATTAATTAGTTCCGATGGCCGAACAGAGATGGACTCAGCCGAACGGAACGAACTCAAACACCGGTAAGCACAGTTCACAAGAGCAGAAAAACTCGAAATCTCGAAGCGCACGCCAAGTCAAAGCGCTCAGGATCTGGATACAGATTTCCCGCCTGATTCGCTTTCGAACTATTCGAGAGCATCCGTATAAATCGGATTCGATCTGTGTGAGAAAAATTGTGAGCTGACGGCGGGGGGGGGGGCTTTTTGTGAGCACTCTCTTGCTCTCTCAAACAGGAATAGCCAAACAGCCTGCGATTCTCATTAAACAGAACGGAAGGAAGAGCGATCTCAGAGGCCAAGGCTCAGACATTTGCTCAACAAGGCTCACAGCGAGCGGATTAAGTCAGATGCTGCTGACGGGACAAAGTTTTTGACACTCAGAGGGATTAAAGAAAACCCGCTGCCCAGAGGCGACCTCCGTTGGACTTTTTGTTCGTTCCAGAATTTTGTCTGCAAGTAGCTCTGTTGCCTTTTTGCTCACTATGACTCCCTATGACTCAGTATGACCCTCACTATGACTCTTAGTATGACTCTCAGTATGACTCTTAGTATGACTCTTAGTATGACTCTTAGTATGACTCTCACTATGACTCTTAGTATGACTCTTATTATGACTCTCAGTATGACTCTCAGAATGTCTCTCAATATAACCCTCACTATGACCCCCACTATGACTCTCGGTATGACTCTCAGAATGTCTCCCACTATGACTCTCACAATGACCCTCGCTATGACTCCCACTATGACTCTCAATATGACTCTCAGAATGTCTCTCACTATGACCCTCACTATGACTCTCAGTATGACTCTCCCTTTCTCTCCAATTGATAGTATGAGCGACACTATGACTCTCTATATAACCCCAGCAACAGTCCATGAGAAACGCATGGACCGGCCATCCTCTCCGGCAACAGCTTTTCTCATCGAACCAGCCTCTAAAATTAATGAGGTTCCGTCCCGATTCATACCGCCGTCCTTTTAGTCGCATTTGTTCCCCCAATTTCGAATGTTTTTTGCCTCGAGCGGACAAACTTAATCGCTGTATTAGTTAGACGAAGACGCTTGGAGGATACTAGCTGGGACCTCCTCGTGGGCTACTCGAGCGTAAGGAACACTCGTCCGCTCATTTTTTGCCGACTGCGTCACTAAATTGAGCCGATTGCCCCCCCCCCCCCGAATTTCTTTGATGACCGAATGATTGGGATCTGTGCGGAAGGAATCGCCGAGCAAGTAGGGGAAGTCAAATCGCTGAAGAGCTTGATTGAGAGCTGTCAGAGTGGCCACACTCTCTAGCCGCCGTGAATTGAGGTCAAACGAGACCCAAGGGATGCCAACGATGAGAGGGGACTTCGCACGCAGATCCGGAAACCCGGAAAATTTTTGACGGCCTCTCAAATCTCACGCTGTGGAATTTCAATCATTTGCCACACGCACATTGGAGTTGGAGCTGCGGCGATCGAGTGTTTTGTCATTCCTTAGTCAGACAAATCGAATTGATACAAACTGGCCTACTCGCTTATCAAACCATGCAACACCCACCGGGCTACAGTGTGTTATCCTTTACCACCTTTACATTGAAAGCTGCCACTAAATATGGCCGCTGTTTAAGGCAAGGCGCGAAGCTTCAGGTGTTGGGCAAAAGGAGATTTCGAGGGACCTGGGTAGGCGAATTTGTTGTGCCAGATTTCTGGGTAGAAGCGTGGGATTCAGGTGAAAAGCAGAGAATTTTAAAAAGCCATTACAGGCTTCCTTAATGCTATTTTCCTTTCTACACCTGGGGTACATTTCAAAGGCGGCATTGAGTGCGGAAGACACATTCTCACCCTGTACAGGTCCAGGTCGTCCAGGTCTTCATTCAACGCCTCGCCCTCCTTATGGTGGTGCCCGCCGCCGCCGCCGCCGCCGCCGCCGCCGCCGCCGCCGCTGCCATCTTCAGCTGTAGTGTGGCAAAGGGAGATTTGAAGAGGATGTTTTTTAAGGCACTGGAGAGCTGAGCTGCATTGCAAGTTGCTAGTTTCAGGCGCTTTGCTAATCCCCAGCTAATCCGGGCACCCATTTTATAGCTTGGTGAACTGAAGCAATGCAAAGTTAAGTGTCTTGCTCAAGGACACAAATTGTTCCGAGTGGGTAGGGAATCGAACCCCCGGCCTTTCAAGTCGCGAGTCCAACTCTCTGGCCACTAGGCTACAACCCCAATGATTAGTTATGTAGTTCTATATTTTTCTGGAAGCCAATTAATCGAGTGCACAAAAAATGCATTGGGTACCCCTGCGATGATGGAGTGCAGATGCTGAACTTGAGCAGGCTTACCAGCAAATTATTACGAGATTATTACATCGTAAGCCTATAGCCTGCCTGGTAGACTTACGGAAGGCAATACGGAAGGCGCAAGATACGAAAGTCTCGTACGGTCAAGGACAGGGAGAAAAAATGAGATGCTCCGAGTATGAGAAGTCGGGCAAGCATAGACACTAATGATGGGACTGACCAGCGGACCTTGGCCGCTAACACCGCGTAAGCCTCGGTCTTAGCCAGCGGCCTGGGTACGGGAGGGTTAGAAGACCCGAGGGCTTAGGAAAATTGAGAGAAGGAGAATATGGGGAATACTTTCCGAGTCTTCCGGACTTCCGGACTTCCGGACTTCTTCCGGACGTCTTCGGAAGGGGAATACTTTCGTATCCTGGGCCAACGCTTTTTTCTCCCGCGATGCTATTCAAATGAATTAATCAATGAGGTGGACAAAAACTGGACTGAGTAAGCACAGAGGAGCTAATTATTTATTTGGGAAGAAATATCATCGTGGCTTCGACGCTACCTGGCTGCCTGGTGCTTGGACAGGTACGTGAGCGAGAATTGATTTACCTTTGTGAGCTGCTCAGAGTCGGACAGGGAAAAGTGAGACTGAGGCCCTGACCACGCAACCATTGTAGGAGTAGCGTGGATTTGAAATTGGCTTTTTTTAGTCACTCACATCGGCTGCGCAGAGTGTGCGAAAGAGCTACAAGGATGCTGCTCTTTCTCCGATGCGGAATCGGCTGCACATGCTGCTGCTGCCCGGTCTCTGGAGAAGCCTCTATATCTGGCGTCTGGTCCGACATGCGATCCATGTCGTTTAGGGAGCGGAGAGCTAGCGATAGCGATCCCCAGCGTTGGAGTCGGGGAGAGAGTCGCTGTGGTAGAGGGACACGACAGGTTTAGTAGAAGACTACTCTGAACCTGTCGCTATTTATCTACGCGTCTCCTGCTGCCGGTTGCTGGTTGGCTGGGCCACCTCTCAGCCCCTTCCTCTCCTGCCCTGCTGCACCGCCCTCTGCTCCTTCAGACCCAAGGCCCCTCGGTCTCCAAAGAAGTCCACCCCCTCTCCTGCATCCCATCCAGCTCCATCCCCAATAACCCTCCCTCCTTTTCCTCCCTGCCATCCTACTGGCAAACTGCAAACTGTCGCCTATTTTGACTGCAACCGAGCCGGACCAATCGGCGCAGCGCAGAAGAAAGTTTCCCCGTCTGGACAACTGAGAAGGGAGGGGCGCAGAGATGATGGAGAAAGTGGAGAAGCTGGGGTAAGTCCAAAGCCTAAAGCTTGGCTGTGTATGCAGCATTTTATGCCATTAATTCGTAGATTCCACTGGCCTCGACGAGCTTACATGCTCACGCTCAGTCAACAGGCTCTGAGCAAGGGCGTCGCCACTGGGGGGACAGGGGGGACATGCCATGCGCTTGGTCCCCCGCCCCTCCTGGTGACCCGTTATGGAAATCAATAATTTTGCTTCAGGGCCCCGAAATGAGTGCCTGCGGCGCCAAAATGAGTGCTTGCTTGAGGCGCCAAAATGAGTGCCTGCGGTGCCAAAATGAGTGCCCGCGGCGCCAAAATGAGTGCTTGCTTGAGGTGCCAAAATGAGTGCTTGCTTGAGGCGCCAAAATGAGTGCCTGCGGCGCCAAAATGAGTGCCCGCGGCGCTAAAATGAGCGCTGACAACACCGATTCTGAAAATATATGTACAAGTACATGTAGAATTTTTGGCTTTATCCCCCCCACCATAAAATCCATGGCGACGCCCCTGGCTCTGAGTATCCGGTGGCAAACCAAGACTTAGCACCGAGCAGGGGGACGCCACCCCTTGCAGAAGAAGAAGTCCTGACGGCGGGGGTGACCCAGCAGGGCATGAGAAAGTTGTAGGCTTAGCCGAAGGCGACACGCGAGGAAGCGGGTGCGCAAATAAGGAGGGATTGGGGGATCGGTGGCTGCAGGGGGAGGGGGCGTAGGGGCCGCAGCAGACCAGCAGAAAAAGAAGAAGAAGAGGCTTGGAAAGCGGCTGCCGGATGAAACTTGGGCGGCCAGTTTGGTCCGGATTTCAAGCGGCGGCTCGGTAAAAACACGCACCCCACAGCATCCCGGAAAGCTGCGCCGCTTCATCAGCGCGGGGAATTAGCTCCCACTAAACGAGGGGCTTGAGGTGGGGCTGCTCGGTCGCCACTGATGCAATTAGGGGGGGGGGGGCTGGTCTGCCTGAAGCTCTCAATTCGCGGCTAAATTTGAGCTGCCAAGGCTTGGCTTTGCTCAAACTTGGGCGGTATGAGTCCGAATCTTGGCCGGCTGTAGTTCAATTACTGGGGAGGGCCCTCGGACAGCCCCGCCCGTTTTCGGTCGCGAATCTTCTGCCTCAACCGCCACAGACGACGGGCGTCCTGGAGGAGGTGCTCAGCAACCGGAGAAAATAAACCGCTGCAAGGGGAGCTGGGGTTCGACTCGGCCGTGTAACCAAATAGACGGGCGAAGTGTCAGCCCTCATCAAAGGAATTGGTTTGGCTGCACGAACCTTAGACTCTGAGAGCCAGAGTGACTGAGAGCCAGAGTGACTGAGAGCCAGAGTGACTGAGAGCCAGAGTGACTGAGAGCCAGAGTGACTGAGAGCCAGAGTGACTGAGAGCCAGAGTGACTGAGAGCCAGAGTGACTGAGAGCCAGAGTGACTGAGAGCCAGAGTGACTGAGAGCCAGAGTGACTGAGAGCCAGAGTGACTGAGAGCCAGAGTGACTGAGAGCCAGAGTGACTGAGAGCCAGAGTGACTGAGAGCCAGAGTGACTGAGAGCCAGAGTGACTGAGAGCCAGAGTGACTGAGAGCCAGAGTGACTGAGAGCCAGAGTGAGTCAGTAGTCAGTCAGATCGGAGCCCCAAATTTTTCCTCAGATGCTGTCTCTTGGAGGCTTGGCACACAGAATGGGACACAGGGAATGAGAAATTAGACATGGACGCCTGTCGATATGATTTATTCTCTCGCTGTCCCTCTCTCTCGCAGCGGCGCTGACAGATGAAGCTCCTCATACAGCCTCCGGCAGCGAGAACAGCGAGAGCAGAAAAAGGGATATTGATGCAAAAGAGGAGAGGCAAGCAAGAAGAAGAAAGCTAAAACTTATTCCCCAGAATTTCTGGAAGATGACAGCAGGGGATCCGGCGATTCCCGAAACCGGATTTGGGGGGCCTGCAGAAATCCCCGGATCTGGACGAAAGGGCTCGTGAGAATGATCCCCACATCACGCACTCCGCCTCCCGGAGTCAGCAAGCGATGATCAGTTGAGAGTTACTGTCAGCTGCTTGGCGCCGCCCGACACAGAAAGAGAGATCTGAAAACATTTCACCTTCACGTGTCACATGAATTTTTCACTGACCGACTGCGGAGGGAGGCAGTGGAGAGGACTGGTTCCAGCCGGAATTGGGTGGGTCGAGCGGAGCATTACAGCTCGTCTCCCAGCCTATCGCCCGGGCGCTGTGGGATCATCTTTTTTGAGCAATGTGAACTGAGCAATACTAGCGTCCACCATGATTGCTGAGGTCCAGATTGCCATGGGATGGAATTAGTTGATGAGATGGAGGCCGTTAGCGGATCATCCAGTTACTGATCCTTCTATAGTTGATTACGTAATTAAATAACTGACTGACTGACTGACTGACTGACTGACTGACTGACTGACTGACTGACTGACTGACTGACTGACTGACTGACTGACTGACTGACTGACTGACTGACTGACTGACTGACTGACTGACTGACTGACTGACTGACTGACTGACTGACTGACTGACTGACTGACTGACTTGAGTGATTGGGTGACTGACTGACTGACTGACTGACTGACTGACTGACTGACTGACTGACTGACTGACTGACTGACTGACTGACTGACTGACTGACTGACTGACTGACTGACTGACTGACTGACTGACTGACTGACTGACTTGAGTGAGTGAGTGAGTGACTGACTGACTGACTGACTGACTGACTGACTGACTGACTGACTGACTGACTGACTGACTGACTGACTGAATGACTGACTGACTGACTGACTGACTGACTGACTGACTGACTGACTGACTGACTGACTGACTGACTGACTGACTGACTGACTGACTGACTGACTGACTGACTGACTGACTGACTGACTGACTGACTGACTGACTGACTGACTGACTGACTGACTGACTGACTGACTGACTGACTGACTTGAGTGATTGGGTGACTGACTGACTGACTGACTGACTGACTGACTGACTGACTGACTGACTGACTGACTGACTGACTGACTGACTGACTGACTGACTGACTGACTGACTGACTGACTGACTGACTGACTTGAGTGAGTGAGTGAGTGACTGACTGACTGACTGACTGACTGACTTGAGTGAGTGAGTGACTGACTGACTGACTGACTGACTTGAGTGAGTGACTGACTGACTGACTGACTGACTGACTGACTGACTTGAGTGAGTGAGTGACTGACTGACTGACTGACGCGAGAGAAAATTTTTCCCGGGCAATTTCTCGATCGAGTCTGAAAAAAAAAATCGACCGATCTGTGCTTATCTATTCGGAGTTCATAAATCGCATGCAAGCATGCTTTGTTTGTATGCCTATAAGTGCATGTGTACATAGTTTTTTAACGTTTTTAGGGTTGACTTGTTTCTGAACCTCATTCTGCTTTACTGTCATTGTGTGGGAGGAATTTTTAGCGTTTCCCAAGCTCAGCACTTCCACTGGGGAAGTTATATCTGTTCTCCCAAGAGCATAGGGAAAATCCCTTGGGGGAGGGCAGGCGTGGGGGAGCGGAGAGAAGGCCACCCGGCAGTGTACACTGACAGCAACACAACTCACCGCAGGTCTTGTCCGGGACGGGCGACAACGAAATCCTGGTCTCCTTGGCCGGCTCCAAGTTTGCCGCGGCTGACCCGGTCGGCACTCCTTCTACCACAAATCGGCTGATGTCGGTTGCCATAGCAACGACGGATTCGATATGCCAATAATTGGCTGAAAAAATGTATTGATACTCGGTAAGTTGTTAAGCAGCGAGGGGAAGGGTTGGAGAAAGGGTCAATATATAGGCACACGGGGGAGGGGGGCTGAGCCCCTATCGCGGCTACGTATTATATAGAAGCCATAAGTGTGCCAACTGGCGGCGGGTGCTATTGGAAAGCTGACGGATAGTGCTTGAAGTTGAGCAGGGGGGAGAGAGGTGGACCAGTCTCTCAGACCAATAGGCGAGCTGCTCAGCACTGAGGTGGTGGGCGTGGGGTGGCTTATAGCTGGCTGTTCAGTGGGAAACGTTTTTCCCTAAGGATTGGAGAGGGGGGAAGTCAAGGGGAGCGACAGAATCGAGCGAGAGAAACCGGATCAATCCAGATGAATAAAACAAGTTATCGAACCGAACCTGTGGAGCGGAGAGGCGGCGGCAAGTCAAGGGGGGGTTGCGGGCGAAATGGATGAAAGGCAATTATAAAAGGCAGATATATTAAATAGGAATTTGAAGCAGTGGAGCTCAGGAAATTAATATGCCAACGGATCCGGCTTCACTTGGATAGTTATTGAGACCAGGAGGTGGGGGCATAATTTCATTTCATTCTTTTGATCATCTGTGCCCGACTGATTGTACAATAAAATAAGAAGCTTGCACTGAACAGGTTTACTGAATAATATTCCATAATACTGTTGGATTAACGATATGAGAAGTTGGAAGAAAGCTGCAAGTTGAATTTAAATCAGCAGGAACGAAAAATTACCACGAATTGGGCCCAACTGGAAGCTCATCGGCTCAACCGGAAGCTCATAAAATCAACTGGAAGCTCATAAAATCAACTGGAAGCTCATAAAATCAACCGGATGCTCATAAAATCAACCGGAAGCTCATCAAATCAACCGGAAGCTCATCAAATCAACCGGAAGCTCATAAAATCAACCGGAAGCTCATCGGCTCAACCGGAAGCTCATAAAATCAACCGGAAGCTCATCAAATCTACCGGAAGCTCATCAGAACAGCAGGAACCTACAACCCTGAAAGTGAATCAAAAGTCCTACAAAGCAAATATAAAGAACTTATAATTTCCTAAAATAAAAATCGAACTCAAACCTTGGACTGGATTCCAAGAAACATCTGCTTAAAAATGTTTTATCTATATGCGATTATTATTGATAGATAGGCATGCAGATTGCAGACCCTACTGCACAGGGATAACTATCGATCTCAGGCAAGTGATAAACAGATTGACTGAAGCGGCTCAAGATTTCATGTTAATTAGCACTCGATTAGAAGCTATAAAGGTGATAATTATTATTATACCTGAGTGAGGTCGCCGTGTTGAACGACTTGTTTGGGTAGTAAATTTGGAATTTCTTCATTATCAATGTGCAAAAGATTTTTATGACCCAACAGCGACACGTTGAAAATATGAAATAAAAATATATCAGAATTAGTGACTCACAATCGATCGTACCTGCCTCATTTGCACCTAGCCTGTGAGTAGAGATGTCCAGCTGCGCGGGGTGCAATATGGAATCAAATCTTGTGTGTTTGCGCCAGTTCTTTCCGTGTCTGACGCAAAGTTCTTGTGTCTGACGCAAAGTTCTCGTGTCTGACGCAAAGTTTTCGTCTTTGACGCAAATTTCTCGTGTCTGACGCAAAGTTTTCGTCTTTGACGCAAAGTTCTCGTGTCTGACGCAAAGTTCTCGTGTCTGACGCAAAGTTCTCGTGTCTGACGCAAAGTTCTCGTGTCTGACGCAAAGTTCTCGTGTCTGACGCAAAATTCTCGTGTCTGACGCAAAGTTCTCGTGTCTGACGCAAAGTTTTCGTCTTTGACGCAAATTTCTCGTGTCTGACGCAAAGTTTTCGTCTTTGACGCAAAGTTCTCGTGTCTGACGCAAAGTTTTCGTCTTTGACGCAAAGTTCTCGTGTCTGACGCAAAGTTCTCGTGTCTGACGCAAAGTTCTCGTGTCTGACGCAAAGTTCTCGTGTCTGACGCAAAGTTCTCGTGTCTGACGCAAAGTTCTCGTGTCTGACGCAAAGTTCTTTCCGTGTCTGACGCAAAGTTCTTTCCGTGTCTGACACAAAGTTCTTGTGTGACGCAAAGTTCTTTCCGTGTCTGACGCAAAGTTCTCGTGTCTGACGCAAAGTTCTCGTGTCTGACGCAAAGTTCTCGTGTCTGACACAAAATTCTCGTGTCTGACGCAAAGTTCTCGTGTCTGACGCAAAGTTCTTTCCGTGTCTGACGCAAAGTTCTTTCCATGTCTGACGCAAATTTCTCGTGTCTTATTAAATCTCTTAAAAACTGACTCCCCGTCAAGAATTTAAACTTTTACCGCTCCACTTTACCTTGGAGTTCAGCTCAAGTATCCATTTTATTGTAATCATTCGCATTGGAAGATAATTATCCGAAAATTGCAAAATATTTGACGCAAAATTATGCGTATTAGATCAAGAGATTGCTAGCAGAAAGGCTTCTGGGGCTGCTTAGGACACGGTTTAGGGCTCCGGTGACCTTACGGTTAGGGTATGGGTTATACCTAAGGCTAAGTCGCTTTATGGATCATCTCCTTTCGATCGATACAGATCTCTAGTTTCCGGAACACCTGATCTATGGCTGAGAGGCCGTTCCAATCAACTCTAAATAAACAGCTGATCACAGCACTGTCTGAGCAGTCTCATAATTATCGCGGCACTGGCTCCGTCCCCATGCAGTTAGGCAAGATAATTATTGTCATTTACGCAGACTGGGCCTAGCTAAGGCCAGCCGAGGACAAGGAAAACGAACTCTGCCCAGCCTCAGCTGCAATATTTGGATTAGCATACAGCAGATGCACATAAGCTTTACATAAAGTACACGCAACAGCAGCCACAGCGGGACTTCTTAGAAAATGTTTGCGGTTGTTGTCGGATTCTGCGGAAAGGAAAAACTAAATTAAAGTGATAGTGACAGCTGACATTTGACGAGGTACTTGAATGTCTCTTAGTTGCCAACAAGGACTACTACACTAGTAAGGACTAGGCTAGGACTTCTGTAACGAAGTGTTCCTAGGGTCCTTGGTTGCCAAGTCATTAGCAGAATTTATTCAAAATTAAAGTCGCTTTCTTGGCGCAAGAATCTTGATTGCTGCGCGGGCTCGGGGACTTCCTATCGGACCCGATGTGCCTTGATAATTCCTCAACCCACCGATTGGAAAGTGGAATTAGCCGGTCCTATCGGAATTGCGTCTGAACCCCCACTTGCGTGCATCCCCTGCGCACTTTTGTGATTTCACATTCACACTTTTGTGAAGCCAGTTCACCGAGTCCAGATATGGGCAGAGACTTAAATTTAGGCTTTATAAACCTGCGCATATGAATCCATAATGTATTCGTATTCATGGGCTGGGTTAATATCGATTCAATTTCCTTCGCTTGTGAGATAGATTAGCAATCCATTCTATTCCTTCATCCGTGATGGGGCTATAGATTAGCAATCCATTATGTTCCTTCATCAGTGATGGGGCTATAGATTAGCAATCCATTCTATTCCTTCATCAGTGATGGCTATAGATTAGCAATCCATTCTATTCCTTCATCCCTGATGGAGCTATAGATTAGCAATCCATTCTATTCCTTCATCCGTGATGGGGCTATAGATTAGCAATCAATTCTATTCCTTCATCCGTGATAGGGCTATAGATTAGCAATCCATTCTATTCCTTCATCCGTGATGGCTATAGATTAGCAATCCATTCTATTCCTTCATCCGTGATGGGGCTATAGATTAGCAATCCATTCTATTCCTTCATCCCTGATGGAGCTATAGATTAGCAATCCATTCTATTCCTTCATCCGTGATGGGGCTAAAAATTAGCAATCCATTCTATTCCTTCATCCGTGATGGGGCTATAGATTAGCAATCCATTCTATTCCTTCATCCGTGATGGGGCTATAGATTAGCAACCCATTCTATTCCTTCATCAGTGATGGGGCTATAGATTAGCAATCCATTCTATTCCTTCATCCGTGATGGGGCTATAGATTAGCAATCCATTCTATTCCCTATTCCACGTTGGTTCATGATGTCTATAGACCACAGCAACGCTTATTAAATATTTCTAGAATGGAAAGGACAGTCGCTGTACCCGGTCTAAATGTGCTTAGCAATAATTTAGATGTTAGGGAGGGCAGATGCACTGGGAAACTTTATTCTGTATAAAAATATGCGTTGTTTTACGGTCTGCATTCAGTCGGTGTTTGGCAGCTGCGCAGCTGGCGAATATTCGGATTAATATCAGGGAACAGCAGAGT